>JAIUCV010000367.1:600000-823816 GCA_026724425.1 Erythrophleum ivorense | reverse complement strand
GGACTTAAGATTGGGTTCACCACTTCAAGGGCATCCAACTCCAGGACCACCTTCCTCCAGCCGAAATCCCAAGCAATTTTAAGCCTTGTAAGGGCTCCCCAGAGCTCGACATTAAGGCTATTCTTCGAATCCAACTTACAGCAAAAACTATGAAGGAACTTCTCGCCATGATCCCTCATAACCCCTCCACATCATGACACACCCAAGACATGACTAAAGGCACCATCAACGTTTAGCTTCACAAAGCCATGCGTGAAGGGGGGACCATCCCAGCAACTAATCAGACCCGCGATACCCCTGGATATTAAGAGCACGCTGCTGCATGACTTTAGAGATAGTAAGAATGGCAGCTCTAGCTTTTGCCCGAAGGTCCACTGCGGATGACCTAGTGCCCCTGAAGATGAACTCATATCTTCTTTTCCAAATGTTCCAACAATAGACGACAAAGGCAACCTTCTACTCAATGCCCTCCACCATGACGAAGCTATTCAAGCTAACCTGAAGCCATTTGCTAAAAGAAAGCCTGAAGAAGCTCCTAACAAACTTTTTGGGGATCAGAGGGAGCTAGAAGTTTTTAGAGAAACTACAATCCCGTAGCACATGCGAAACATCCTCTGTAGGACTGCCACAGATAGAACAGGTCATATTATGATGCAAACCCCGTTTAAACCTAATAACATTTGTGAGAAGCCTATCCCGGGCAGTTAGCCACAAAAAGCGTGGCTCCGATAAGGCACTCGCAACTTCCAAATATCCTCCACAGAGGATCCTCATGCACTGGCACGTTAGCATGTAAGGATGAGTAAGCAGAACGAGTAGAAAACCTTCCGGTATTGTTCCAACGCCACCTGATCTCATCTAGATCCTCTTCCCTATTGCTTACTCTAACATTGCTTAACCGATGGATAATGTCTTTAGGCAGCATTTTTGTAAACTTCAACAGTCCCAAGACCTATTCTCAGTAGTAAGATCTGCTACCTTCACATTGGAAACATCGTAAGGAATCTCCTTAATGGCAAAATCCATTAAGGGGTTGCAACTAGGGATCTAACGATCATGCCAGAAATCAATACTCTTGCCATAACCCAGTTTCCACTCCAACCCCTTCAAAACGTCTTGCCAAGCTGATTTAATTCCTTTCTAAATTCTAGACCCTTTCCTTCTCAGATCGACTTTCAAGATTATGTCGCTATCACAATTGTATTTGTTACGCACCAATTTCGCCCATAAGGACTTGCGATCTTGCACAAGCCCCCACCCCAACTTTATCATAAACGCCCTATTCTGGGAACGGGAATGCTTAATGCCTAAGTTGCCATTACACTTGGACTGGCAGACCTCGTTTCACAAAACCAAGTGGACTCTACACTTTTCCTTGCTGAAAGCCCAAAAGAAGGAACAGTTCAGCTTATCTAGCTCCTCATAAGTAGCAGCTGGGAGAAGGGCTGTCTACATGGAATAATTAGGAAGCGCGAAAAGGATGGAAGTAATGAGGGTTTGTCTACCAACAAGGGACAGGAAGTTCATACGCCATCCCGCGATACATTGGCTGGCTTTAGAAACCAACTCCTTGTAAGTATCCTTACCCACCTGAGAGTGAATGAGAGGAACACCTAAATACTTCCCTAAGTCGCCCGTTGAAGTGAAATTAAAAGTGTCACTGAGCTCAGACCTGTGAGAGTGATGGACATTCTTAGAGAAGAAGATCTTAGTCTTAACCTAGTTAATTTTCTAACCAGAAGAGTTACAGAACCGGTTAAGATATTTTTTGATGACCTCAACTTGATTAAAGCTAGCTTCCAAAAAGATGACAATATCATCGGCAAAGAAAAGGTGAGAGATCAGAAGACCTTCCTACCTACCCGAAAGGGGCGCCAATTACCTTTACCACCTCGCTTTTGATCAAGTGGGCCAACTTCTCAATACAGATCATGAAAAGATACGGAGATATACGGTTTCCTTGTCTAATGCCTCTCGTGGAGGTAAAGAACTCAATTTTTTGGCCATTCCAAAGAAGCTGCATAGATGGGGACGTGACGCAGTTCCTGATGACTTCCCTAATACTATCTGGTAACTTTAACTCTTTCAAACACTTATCCATAAAGTCCCAATTCAGCCTGTCGTAAGCCTTTCGAGATCGATTTTGATAGCCATAAAGCCTCTCTTCCCTATAGAATTCTTCATTGACTAAATGACTTCCTGGGCTATGACGATGTTATTAGAACCACTTCTGCCTAGGACGAAATTACATTAGTTAGGGGAGATAATTATAGGCATAACACACTTTAGTCTCTTTGAAATGACCTTGGTGATAATTTTGTAAACGACATTACAGAGGCTAATAGGCCTCAGATCCTTCAAACGGGTTGGATTATGAACCTTTGGGATTAAAAGCAGCAACGTGTCATTGATATTACAGATCGAAGACGGGTTCGCGAGGCATTCCCGCACCTTGGTTACAATCGAAGGCCCAACCCACTTCCACCGATTTTGATAGAAAAAGGGATTTAGCCAATCCAGCCCAGGAGCCTTCAGTGGGCCCATTTCAAAAAGGCCTGCTTAATTTCCTCAGGATTGACACCACCATTAAGATATGATAGTAAGCTACCAGCAATGGGAGGGAAACTTACATCACAGACAACGGGCTCTCTAATTCTGCCATCCTCACGGTAAAGGTTCTTAAAAAACTCCCTGGCTTGACTCGCAATAACCTTTGTATCAAAGCACCACTCTCCATTATTGTCTAAGATGGCTTCAATCTTGTTTATTTTTCTCTTTTTTTTTTAGCCAAAGCGTGGAACATCTTAGTATTCCCATCCCTATGAAGGTACTAGTTGCAGCACAACTTTTGCAACCAGAGGAGCTCTTCTTATAGCAAGATGTCCTCCAAGTCTTTCTAAAGCTTCGCCTGGAGCTCAAAAAGGAAGAATGACATCTACCATGTGCGAAGCACTTGTTAATACCTTCAAGCTGGCGGAACAAAATCTCTTTTTTCCTAATAATATTACTAAAGACCTTATGGTTCCAAACTATAATCTCTTCCATGAAATTCAAAACAGTGGAGGTCCAAACCCCTTGTTAGTCCCAAGCTCCCTTAACAAACTCCTCAAAATTCTCATGGAACACTTAGGGGGCTAAAAATCTGAACGACCTCGCTCCCTAGTTCAAACCATCCTGAATGGATAATTTAAGAAGCAACGGACAATGATTAGACTTGAAGCACGAGAGGTGAAAGACTGTAGCTTGAGGAAAGCAATCACACCACTTCTTATTAGCCACTACCCTATCAATCTGACTCTCACACCCTAGCCTACGCCACGTAAATGAAGGACCTCTATACCCGATGTCAACCAAATCCATATTCATAAACCGGTCATGAAAATCCCTATCTTTGCCTTTACTGTGCTTCAATTTGGACTTCCTGTCATGGTCATAAAGAACGACATTAAAGTCTCTCGCTATGCACCAAGGCCTTTCGATGCTTTCTCCTAAATGGCAAAAGTTCTCCTATAAAAGTTTAAGAGGGAAGGGGTCGGAGATCATAAACCAGCATGAAAAACCAGGTTATGTTTCCTTTAAGGACGATTTTATAATGAATGAACTACTGGTCCTTCTCAAGCAAAGTAACGTTCTGGGTATTGCCCTGCCAATAACCCTAAATACCTCTTCTAAAACCAACGTGTTAACTAGGTCAACTCTATGAAAACCCAGCTTAACAGACGTCGTCAAAGCTCACTCCTCGTTTCGAGCATGCCCAGAGCATCAATCTTATACCTAGAGCACAAGTCACGAACCAACCTAAGGAACGATAGGGACCCAGTCTCCCGCGTATTCCAACATAGCAGATTCATTGAAACAAAGCTGAGAAGGAGCAAGTTAATCCTACAGTAACCTAAGTGGACTACCACCTTCACTTGTACCTGAGACGCACCCCACATTCAGAATATCTCTAGTAATCTTGTGCGAGGGGCTTAGCTTATTCAAGCTTTCTTTAGAGCCTTTAAGGGATGTAGCTATCCCAAGTCCCTCATTAACTCCCTCAGCCTCGAAACCTCCTCCAGAGCTGATGGTGTTCAGGGACTTGAAAGGGTTTCTAGGAACATGAAAAGGGTCAAGCAGCTCGCTTTCTTTTCCTCTAACACTCTCTTTATGTTTCCACGGAGTAGGATGGGGCTCTTCTTTCTCTAGGCCCAAAAACCCTAGAGAATCCCTACCTTTGTCTGGCATCACAGGTTTGGGAACGGACCATCTACTCTAGCTATGGCATAAACCTGAGGCTTGTTTCTCAATAGGCTTCAGCTCCTTCCCTGCATGCACCAGATTATGGCTTTGCATGGCGTCTATAGGCCTGCTAAATGGAATCTTGCCATTTTGAGCTTTCATGGGATTGACAGTGGCACGCCTGTTGTACTCCCCATTGACTTGCTTCGAAGGAACTTTAGTAGCTTTTCTCCTCGGTAAGCGCTTGACAATGAGCCAGGGCCCAAAGTCCTCACCAGTCGCTGACTTGCCAGGAGTAGGAATGACTGGGGGATCCACGAGATCATCCTCCATCCCTTGCGAGGTTCCCCCTCCCTCACCAGCGTTACCACCACCCTGATTTCTCAAGAGCCCTTCCTTTGCTGCCTACTTCTCGTTTTGTTTCTCCTTGGGGCCACACAAACTCTCTGAGGCCCCTGTCTCTTGGCCTCCCTCTGGGCAAGCATCCTTGTGGTGTCCATATTTACCACATTGAAAATAGATGATATGCAGCCCTTCGTATTCAACTTTGAACTTACTCCCAAAAATTACAACACTAGGGAGCAATTGGCGACAGAGATCCAGTTCAACGTAGAGTCACCCAAACCTTCCCAAAGACATAACCGGGGTACTGAAGTCATTATTTAACGCCAAAATAAACATATTGTGATCGATCTTCAAGGTCCTCCCAATAAGGTTCCCCACTCGCCATAAACACCGGGAGTTGTAGCACTCCGTAGGTAGGTCAGGGATCCTAATCCAAGCCGCTATGAAGGTTGCTTCCTTCTCCGACCAGGGGTTGAACATAGGTCACCATCTCTGGACTAGAAGGTAGCAGTCCATTATCATCCATGGCCCTTCCTAGTACCATGCCTCAGGTCCTCTTTACTCTAAAAAGAGACTACAAAGAAGCCATTGTCCAAAGCTAAAATCTTAAACGGAGCTTGAGGTTTCCAAAGCCTCTCGAGACGAAATCTCAAGAAGTTAAACATCACTTTCTTCCCCATCAGCTTGATGATCAAGGACTTCTTCCAGGGTTTGCACCACTCCTCATATTCTTCCTTCGTCACTTGCACCTTGGACACTTTTCTTCTCAAACGAAGGAGGGTAACTCCTCCCCCCCACACTGTAACTCAAAGTTAGTCTCTTTCTGCAGCTGTTTCCACCAGTCCTCCCGAATCCTCCAATGAACATTCGTCATCATTGCATTTCTCCATATGATTATCTACACTAGATCCCATCTGCAGCAGCTTACTTCTATAGGAGGTCTCAGGAGGACCAAATGGCTCCTTTTCCTCCCGGTATTTATCTCTTCCTTGTCTGCTAGTGGTGTGTGGATATATATAGAAAAAAACTAATTAATTAAAAAATTAAAGAGCATAGAGAGAGACAAAGACAAGGGAGGTCCAACTCCAAACACCTTTTTACATATGGAGACTATAGATGGGAAGGGTTTCAATAATAGGAATGAGGCCAACCAAAGGTGTTTCAAGGCCATTTTGTCTCAATCTCAAAAACACAATACCAAATTAAATAGATTTTTTTTTCAAGTTATATGACGTTGAAATTATGCCAAAAATTACTTACGGCATTATAGTAAAAAATAATCAGTGAAAAGAATTTTTTTAAATCAACGTGTAACTTATAGCAACCGAATAGTATGTAGTAAAATTTTTTATTGCATGTTGTGCGATTGATCTTTTTAAGCTCTCTTTTTAAGATCTAAAAAATAATGTAAGGTATAGAAAATGGCAATTATGAGAATAAAAATTTAATTGTGAAAAAAGTATATTTTAAAAATTTTAAAACTCTAAAAAAAAGGTTTAAAAGGCCACGATCCAAGTTGATAGCTTATATTATTGTTTTATTATTATAATTAATATGCATGAATTCTTGTATACAATAAATATATATACACCTAATAGTTAAGATCCATTCTATATATATGAAATATCTTGATCATTGAGTGTACTTGCATCTAATGCACTTCATAATTTTTCTAATGTTAATTGATTAGGTAAAAATGATTTAGACTAAATTAGTTTATTTAGTTTATAAAAGTACATTTCATGAATTAATCTTTTCAAATTTAAATATTTATTTAATCTTTCAAAAATATATTTTATCCTTAATATCTTTTTCATATCAAGTTTGTTTAATAAACAATTAACAAATGAAAATAATGTGATCTAATAGGAAATCAATATGATCCTTAAATGCCCTATTGTCATTTAAGGTGGACATAATCACAATTGAACAAAACTTAATTCAATGAATAACACTTATTATTGAAATCTGAGTTGGCCCTAACAATATTTGAAATTTAGAGTGTGAGTTTAAAGTCTCTATGTCTTGTATAGACTGTCTAGATATAAGCTGGATAGCTCAAATTTCATATATATATTTTTTAAATTTAAAATTTTTTTTATAAGATATAAAATATAGAACAAAAATAATTTTATAACTTATAACTAAAAAAATGATATTTTGTACCAACAAAATAAAAAAAGTTTATGAAATACAGATTGTTTAAATTAAATCTAATTTGATATATGTACAGTACACCCATCCCCTTTAATCCGTTTCAAAAGCCTTGTTTTCAATTTTGCTTGAATTAGTCCGTCCTATTTTATAGAATTTAATAAATAAAATTTATTTTAATTCAAATAAATTTATATTTAAATAATTAAACTAAAATTAATACACATATTAAAAAAAAGGGCTCAAAACTAGGTAAGTTCTTTTTTAAAAAAATAAGAAACTAAATATTATGTTATATATAATTGGCAGTGGGATCCTTAGTTGCGTGCAATAGTAATTTTTCATATTTTTTTAATTTTTTGTATAGTTAAAATTTTTAAAATATATATATTTTTTATAATTAAAATTTTTATTCTCAATGTTATTATTTTTTATTTTTTATATTAACCTCTAAACCCCTAAAAAGTAATAAATAAATAAATAAAAACACATGAAAATTTGCCATTGCACCCTCTTACAATAAGTTCCTCTACTGCAGGAAATTATAGTTCATATAATTAGGTTAAGTCAAAATTTGTTTGTAAAATTAAAGGTCAAACCCAACCTTATTTTGAAAATTAGGTTTAATTTTTTGTTCAAGTTTAATGGGCTTAAACATAGAGTCCAAAAGTAAATCAGTTAAGGCTGAGACAACCTTTAGTTATCATTGAAACACACTTGGACTCAATGATAAAACGGTATAATGCTATAATAGTTATTTCAAGCTGCATAATGTTTTACGATAATATTCTTTTAATGGTAATTAAATACTTAACAACCACATCAACTTTATATTACATCATGTTATCCATTTATACTAAGTATTAACAGGTTTAATAATATTGTTTGATAAATTAAAATGGGATATTCAAGTTTTGAAAAAAAAAATTCAATGGCCAAAATATAACTTTACTAAATAATATGGTCTATATAATATTATTTTTTGAAAAAAAAATTCAATTCATCTTCATGTTTTAGACAATACTCAACTCGTTTATATGGACAAAAAATCCAATTCCACCAATTTGAAAATTTTTCTCCCCATTTTTTGTTGAACTTTGCAAATTACAATATATCTATCTTTCTATCTATGTAGACTCTAAACTTTAAAAAAATGTAAATTATATAAACCTTATTTAGTTCTTATTGAAATTACATAAATATCTCTTTTATTTTTAAAATATGCACAAACCTCTTCCAAAATAAAAAGATACCTTACACTAGTTCAATTATAATTTTTTACTAAAATATTCTCCATTTAAATTTTTTTAAAGAAAAAAAAAATATATATTTAAATTAATGGAGGGTATTTTAATTAAAAAATAAAATTGGATTAAATTATAAAGTAATTTTTTATTTTAAAAGAAATTTATATACATTTAAATATAAATAGGAAGTTTGTATAATTTCAACAAAATTCAAAAAGAAAATTATGTATAATTTACTCAAGTATATAATGCTACTTTTAAATGTATTTTATACAATAAAATTTAAATATACCGATAAATAATGACACCATATGTTCATCCAAAAAACTAGCAAAGATATGATTACTGCAAGCTTGCCAATCTTATTGGAATGTTTATGGGATTTAAATTAGAAGGGATGTCTTATTATACGATTTCCCATTTAGCTCCTAGTATGGAACCTGTTCTACAAGCTTGCCAATCTTATCGGAATGTTTATAGGATTTAAATTAAAAGGGATATTTTATTATAGGATTTTCCATTTAGCTCTTAGGATAGAGCCTGTTCTACAATTCCGATTGTTAGTCAAACAAATATGATATATATATATATATATATATATAGCTTCTATGTGCTTTCATCAGTCTCATTTTGGATCCTAATGGAATCAAGGTGTGATTTTTCACGAAGCTCACGTGTGACAAACCCCTTGAAGTAATCAAACATACCTATTCTCTTGAATAGTGCTGGCCTTTCTGGAGTTACAAGGTTTGGTGATGGACCAATAATTGCATCCAATTTAGGAATAAAGAAAGTGGCCATTGACATCCTCTCCTTCTTCGAGTTCACTATTGCTCTATGCTCTATGCTCTTGTATATCCCATTACTTACAATCTGTCACATCATTATTTAGCAGCAAACTCATATTATATTAAATTTTCACTAAATCTTATCTATATGTAACAGTTGTGCTTAGTTTGTAGCCTACTTACTTACCTCTAAAACGTCTCCAAGGTTGACGAGAAAGGCGTTAGGGAGAGGGTTGATGGGAACCCAGCTTCCATCCTTTTTGACTTAAAGGCCTTCCATTTCATTGACTTGGACAAGTATTGTGAAGCCACCGATATCAGAGTGAGGGTTGAGGCCAATCACCTTCTCTGGTTGTGGACATGAAGGATAGTAATTCATCCTTATTGATTGGCGTCCTTCTTCAAATAACTCTGTCATCTCTTTGGTTTCCATATTTAGAACTTCAGTCATAAGTAGAATGAGTTTAATGGCTAGCTTTCTCAGTTCTATACAATAGCCATCCAAATTATCTTTGCAATATTTAATCAGATTATTGAAATTTTTAATTAGGAATATGCATTCTATTTATATATGATTAACAGAGTAATTTGAAGAGTACCTGAATGGGAGAGGGAGTTTAGGGAATAAGTGGGGTTTCCTTGCTTCTTGTGGAAGTGTGACGAAATTGAACACATCACCCCACTTTAACTTTTGTTCCTCAGACACAACAAACAAATGACCAAATCCCTCTGTTTCTCCTGCTTTCTTCCAAAACTTACTTTTCTCAACCATTGGAAGATTGAACAACTCTTCAACACCTTTCTTCACATCTTCCACTAATGAAAGGCTCATTCCATGATTAATCAACTACATTCAATATTTAACTTACCCTAAAACATTCTAGTGTAATGTTCAAAGGCTAAATTATTATGCCTTGACATAAAAATATATATATAAATAAAACTTAAAATAGTTAACTCAACTGGTAAAAGATAGCATCTTTTGTCAGCAATATGAGTTCAATTCCTTCATTGAGTAATTTGAAATTAAAATACTAAATGTGAGGGAAGGTGTTTTTAAAATTGCTTAAAAAATATAATAATATGAGCAAAATTTCAAAATAGCCCAACTTTAATGACAAACAAAAAATATTTGAATATAAATACCTATAGGTACATGACTATGTACCAATTGCTACTTTTTTATTTCTTTGGTTTATGAAAAAAATATAATTAAATAGATTTAATCTACAACAAGTATGTAAACCAAGCTAATCATCAAGAAAAAAAAATATACTTCACATACTTACATTTTTATTCGCAGTCAACTTATCTACTTACTGTTTGTAAAGGGAGTAACTGAGAATTTTTGTATATGAAATTGGAGGAGAAGATGGCAAACCTGAAACAAACCCCAATGTTTGCAGGCATAATCAAGCTTATGGAGCTCAGAACCATGGAAATCTGGAGACAACAACTTAGTCATATCTAGTATAGGGGCTTGTGGTGGTGAAGAAGAGGCAGTGTGAAGGTGGAGCTCAGGATGCACATATTTCTCTGGAACAGTGGTCAATGGCTGCTTGGCTAGCTCCTGAACACATGGCACCTCAACACAACATCCAATCTTACTCAAACTTGCTTCCATAGCTTCCATGGATGGATGTCTTGTTTCTCTCTCTGCACTTCTTCGTGCCGCAAAAGGTCCTCGACCAGTTCAATTATGGAATATGAACATAAGATGTACAAAAGTTCTTTCAAACTCTTTAATGATTAAGAAAGTAAAGAAAAAAAAAATAAAACAAAAATAAAGGACAACCATATAAACTTGGTTCAATTGGCAAATGAGATAAGTGAAAACAACCTCTTTAAAAAAGGGTTAAATGAGTACGTGGATGGACCCCGCCAATTTGGCTTGCGTGTGTGGCTTTCTTTTCTCCATACTACATTTTTTACCCTTTATTGCTGTTAAAAGTAAAAATATCAACATCTACACAATAAAAATAGAATAAGCACTATTGTAAGTGTCGTATAATTTTAAAATAGAAGACATGTGTAAAAGTTATCGATCGTATTGATCTTTGAAAAAATTCAATTACATTAATTTAATTCTTTAAAGTTTATTGTCATCAATTTAATTGGTTCTATTATTATCATTTTATTTCTTAAAAATTTCTTATGGTTAATTTAATCCTAAATCAAGACTAAAATGATGTACCTTTAAAAATATCAGGAATAAATTGTTATCATCAAGTTTTTAAAGACTAAATTAATGATGACAATATCTTTCAAAGACCAAAATAACGGATTTTTCTTTATAAATACGACCAAATCAGAACATTAACTTAATTTATCGAAAAGTTTAATTACTTTTGTTAAAGCTTTTTTTTTGTAATTAAATATTATTACATCTAGAATAGTCATATATTAAAGTTTAATATTATTGTAATTATTATTGATTCTCTCTCTCTCTCTCTCTATATATATATATAACGCGTAATTTAACCTAATTATTATATTATATAAATAACTATTATAAGAAGTATATTTTGAAAATTGCTTAAATCTTTTGCATTCCATAACCTTACATTTAAAAAGGAGTAGTCTAAATTCATCAGATCCAAAATATTAATAAAGGGTCAAATAAATCTAGATATACCATTTTCCAACTCAGGATTTTTTTTTGAAGTTGTAGTAAATTTTTGTTTATTTTAAAAATTTTTGAGAAAGAATTTTATAACATGTGAGAAAGTAATTGTATTTAGCAAAATTATTTTATAGTTTTTTTATCAATATTTGATAAACAATTTGTATTTAACAAATTTTTTAAAAAAGTGTTTTTTATTATCAAATTACTTGAAAAAGCATGCATTTAAGAAGTAAGTAAAAATTATTAGAGGTAACTATGATAATGAATAATTTTGCATGAGAATATTTTTATCTTCAAAAAATGATTTTTGACTTTTACTTTAAAAATTTTCATTTTTTACTTACTTCTTACGATGAAAAAAAAAAACATTTTTACAACTACTGAAAAACAGTTGCTAGACACTTCATTTAAGTAAAGTAAATTTTTTATTTCAAGATAAACAACTTATTTTCTCCCAATAGCTTGATCAAACACACTATAATCACCAAAACCGGAAAGCTCAGACCCAGACTTTCCTAATTTTTCCCACATTTTCCTAGCAACCAAACGGACAACAAACAAAAGGAAACAAGCGCGTACAGATCCTTAACTCATTTGATTTAGGAAATAGCAAACAAGGCAGGGTTCCTTCATGACTTAAATAGGGACGTCCAGAACTTTTATGGTCCATCTTTTATTTTTGGTCACTTTTGTGTGGTCCAGAACTTTTATGGTCCAGAACTATTGTAATTTGTGTGGCACGGTAGCTTCTCTCTTTCAGAACCTTGCGTAACCATTGACCCTTGCTGCCTCTGCCTCAATCGGCCACTGTTAAGGAAGTGGACTTGCTTTAATAGGGTTAAAGGTCCTCCATGGAGTGTATATTTGATTTAGCGTCAGAAAGTAAGAAAATAACGTTTGCAACTCACAAAATATAAAAATTATAATTTATTACTTTAGTCAAAATTATGTTTTGAAGAAAGAAAAAGTTGAACCCTTCACCAATTTGTGTTTTTAAATCTACTCACAGGATGAAAGAAAGAAATGGAGGATCTGATGCTTTATTCTTTTATGCAGACGAAGAAAGCTTCTATTATTTTGTTATCAATTCTTCATTTTCCTTTCTTACCTAATTTACAATGGATGGATGTCAATTTTTTCACAGAATGTGCAAAAAAATTAATACACAATGTTCAAGACTTTCATTCCGTGGATTTCGTCCTCAGGAAAGTCGAAAATATCCTTTCAACATAAATAAAAGTTTTGTTGGTTTTTTCTTGTTAAGGGAATTTTTGACTTTTGTTACACTCTATTTTTCATTCTCATGTTTTTTTATTTTATCAAATATACAAATGTAAAGCATTTCATTTTCTTTCTATATCATATCAAATGAATATAATTCTTTTTCATTCTATTGAGCATTCATTTTTTATTTCCATTAAAGTATTTCTTATGTACTAAATAAACCCTAAAATTATAAAATAAGAGCAACTATCAAAGACTAAAATAAGATTTAGTATCTATCTAGCACGTAAGAAAGAAAAGACTGAAGACAAAGTCTACAATATAAATAAAATAAGGGGTTGAATTACATATGTAAACATCAAATAGACTTTAGTGGTTAACAACCACTTACTTCTATTAAACACAAAATTTGGCGTAGTATGAATTCTAAGTAAATGAAGAATTGAGTTTTCTAGCCTTCAGGTGTTTACTTTGAGTAAACTAGTATGCTCAAAACCTACAACCCTATTTGTGTGTGTATCTATGTATAATTACATTTTATAAGTCTACAGTAATTAAAACAAAATTGCACTAACTTCTCAATTTATTGTTTGTCAAAGATATTAACTTTTTACATAATATGAGATTGATTCTATTTTAAAAATAATAATAAAGATAATTAAATGATTTTATTTTTTTTAAGAAAAATGTAAATTGCATAGAAAGTTAATTTTATTAATAGAAGATGAATTGGAAGGGAGGTAAATGTAATTTTTAAAACAAAAAGAATATAAATTATAAGTTAGCCAAGCATAATAAAAAGTTTGTATACTTTATTTTTTAAAATTATAACACTCCTGAGAATTTGTAAAACTTGTCATAAAATGCAACTTAACCGAACTTAAGAATTAATGTATACTTATCATAAAATGTAATTAAAAAAAAATTTATATATGAGCTGTTATTCCACCCCTAATAGTTTAATTATTGATCCATTGTTAGACATAACTCAACGTAGTTGAAATATTTTTTTTTTGGGTGAAGGCACCAGTAACCCATTTTGCTTGATTATTTTGAAGAATTGTTTTAAATGGTTACCTTGTTGTTCAATTAAGTTAGAATAAACTAGAACATTGTCAATATAAATTAGAGTAAATTTTAAGAAGAGCAAATTACATAGGAATTTTTTTTAATTTTATTAAAATTACACAAATTTTTTTCTATTTTTAAAATATATATAAACTTCTATTGAGTTTTACAAAAATTATATTAACTTTCACTTTATTTTCAAAATATATACAAAATTTTTCTTAAAACAAAGAGTAAATTATACAAAAAATTTTTAAAAATAAAAGAAAGATCTGTATAATTTTAGAAAAACTTATAGAAGATATGTGTAATTTATTCTTTATTTTAAGAGAAGTTTGTGTATATTTAATAATTTATAATTTATTTGAAGTTTTGATTCATTTACACTACTTAATTGTTCCTTAATTTTTCTTATAATATTGAGTGAGTATTAATCTTGTTTGTATACAATTTATATATGCTCTTGAGTCTAATAATGCTATTATTGTTATATTAAATTTGTTATTTATTACTAAGTTTATTTGCTAGTACCACTTGTATACTTGTACTCTTGATATTACATTTAAATAGCTTCCTTCCTTTTTTAGGTATTCTAAATTATTTTCTTCATTTGTTCTTTACTTTTATTTATATATTCTGTCTCCATTATAGTTAAAATATCTAAATCTTATGTCACATGTTTTGTCTTTAATTTTTGTATTTCTTCTTTAATTATTTTAATTTTGTCTTGAAGGTCTCTTACTTATCCTCTTGGGGTCTAAATCTTTTCATTATATCCTAAAAATTATAAGGTTTTACTCTATTCATACTTTCTTAAACTTCTACTAAATCTTTAAGCTTGATAAATATTGTTTTTTAATATCGTTATCATCCACTTTTTAATAATATCTATTAAAATTTGTACTTTATCCCTAGCTGTTATATTTATTGATTTTGAATAATTATTACAAGTGTATATTCCTGTTACTCACAATCTTCTTCATCACTTTCGCTTTCTTCTATAGTTTCTTCTTGTATATAATTTACATGGTCTTCTACTTCACTTTCACTTTCTTCATACTCATCATCTAAAGTTTAGTACTTTTTGTTTACTAATAAACCTATAAGACCTTGTCTATATTTTTCATCTATTTCTAACATGTTAATCTTTTTCTTCATTTAACAATTCTTTGCTATGTGTCCAAACTATCCACACCTAAAACATACTAAACGTTTTTTATTTCCTTTATATGAAATTTTTTGAGATTTATGAGGAGTTTTATATTTTCTCTTGTAAAATTTCTTAGGAGTATTTTTCCAAAATTTATGTGTTTTTCTTTTCTTATATTTTGCAAAAAGGGCTTGTATTTTTTTCTATTTTGTACTTTTGATAGAAATTCCCTAATTCTTTTTTATTTTCTTTTATTCTTATTTAATTTTGTATTATAATTTCATGTCACTATAGACTACTAATCTTTCATTAGTAATACACTTAATTATATGCATACAAGTTAGTTGGTTATATGGTACTGTGTTTTTATACTATCTTCTAATAGATTCTTTAATTTTCTTTGCGAATAGTTTTGGCAATATCATATTAGGGGATTTTCCTAAGTTTTTTCTCTTTTACTTTCTTGAGTTAAATTGTTAAATTTATATATAGATCTTTGTGTGGTTAAGTGTTGTGATTTTTCTTTTGATAAATTGGAATATATTTGTTTTGTAGTTATATGATGTTATACTCTCTCTAAATGTTTTGCCATAATATTAAGTACCTAATTTGAATAATTATCTTGAGCTTGTACATTTTTAATGTCTTGCCCTAGAGCTTGTGATTTTAATTCTAAAGTTATTGTTTTAAAAGGTGAGGCTTCTAACTTAATTCTATCTCTATTTAATTTTATTACTTCTAAAGCGAGTGTATTGCTTTTATTTCTCTTCCTTCTATTGTTTTTCAGGTTGTTGTGATTTTTGTAGTAGTGTTAATATAAGGTTTTTGAGTTATGAATGGATTATCTATTTTTTGATGTTGAGAATACATATTGAATGATTTAAAAAAAAATGTTTTGTTTTACCTTTTCTGACTATTCATAATACTCTACTAACTATTGTTCTCTTTGTTCTTTACTAAATGTTGAAAAATGCCACTTTCTTTTGCTGTTCACTATGTTTTCCTAAGAACTCCTACTTCAATTGTTCTTTATTTATCAAACATTTTTTTGAGATTACCAAAACTTGAGATCTTGATAGAGAGTTATTTGGAGACATATGAGTTTGACCAGAGGTTTCTTGATATATTGTTTCTGGTATATTGGGTCCAAAACTTTACTCATCTTAAATTATAATGGAGTGTTGAACTTATGGTTCTAGCATCTACAAAATGCCTATGTTATATTATAGGTTTTGATTTTACTGACCTACAACTTCTTATGGAACAAGATCTTTTCATTTCTATTCTTATTGCTCTTTTTGTATTTTCAATTATCTTATCCATCGTTGAAGATTTTGCTCTCTTTGGGGATTGAATTCCTTCCATATTCCACTCTTGTGGTAGGTTTGCTAATTTTTCTTCATGTTTTATATGTTTAGAGGTTATTATTGGAAATCTGTGCAAATTTGTTTCTATTATAATTGTTTCATTTCTAGGAGATACTTTCTTAACTGTCATATTGACTCTCGTTTTAAAAAGTTCATAATGAATTCTAAATAAAACTACTATATGACAAATACCTTCCAAAATTCCTTCTTTTGTCTTGATATGTAACATTTTTTATTCTTTTGCTCTATCTTCATTTAGGGCAACCAAATAATTTAGGAAACAATAAAAATACAGTGGACCATCACATAGATTTGATTCTAATACTGTTATTACAGAATCTTTGAAAGTTACGATTCGATTATCTCTTAATATTAAACATATTGGATGACTTATTCCTAGTTTATGTAATGGTTTTACTGCTACCTGAAGTAATCCTATATGAAGAAAAAGAAAACCTTTTGATTTATGTTAATCAATTAGCTTTTTGTCAAAAAGATTTATATTGTCTTGTATTGTTCCTACTATTCTTGTAGATTTACTATTCTCCATACATCTTGTGTTGTAAAACTAAATGTTAAATCTCGATAGATCTCATTAGATTTTATATTGGGTAATGATCAATTTGCTAATCTAGCTTTAACTTCTATTAATACTAATTCTTGATTATTGAACTAATCTTGATCTTCTACTTCATGTAAAGAAGAGGCTGTTAAAGGAAATGATATTATAGACTTATTTCTAAATCTTAATCTTCTTAAAAAATTAGACATTATGTAACTCAAATTATGACAATATTAATAATTGCTTATGGTAAACCTATTAGGACCACCGCTATTAAAGAACCACCATGTACCTAATCTTGGCTTACTTCAGCTGACTAATACAGTATCTCTCGGTTGACCAATGCTAAGACACTAAGGTTATCTTTAGTATTTCAATGATAAGAGCTAAATAATGCTAAATGTATTAGGGAAATTTAGCCTCTAGGCTTTAATATTTGTTACTATACTAGATCATATGCAGAATATTGAACATAAAATAAAGATATTAAAATAATATGGATTAAAAAAATATTATTGATAGAGAAACAATGTTAAACAAAACTTTCAAGTGTTGAAGTAGGAGAAAAGATCTTAGAAATATAGGTATTTATAGTAGGTAGAGGGCGAGAGAATACAAGAGTTCAGATAAAGGTCTTACAACTTATGCCTAATACTAAGATACAATGCCTTTAAATAGAAAAGAAATATTGAACATAATTGAGATGCTTTAAAATACATGAATTTTAAAACTTTTTAAATCCAAGAATGTGAAACACATGGAAAATCTTTTGCTATTGTTGTTGTAATGTCATCACATGCCATTTGTACTGAATTTTTGCTTTTCTTCTTTTTTAAGACAAAAGAAAAGATACTTTTCTGATGCTTTTTAAAGCTGGAGATTTCTTTCAATAATACTGATGGACATTAGAAATATCAATATTGAAATAGTCATCCTCATTTTGGGACATGAAACCAGAGATGATTTTGTCTGTGTTTTCCTTTGAAGGTGTTATATCTGAAAGTTCTTTTAATCTTTGATTAAATTCTTCTTCTGATTTTGTTGATGCTAAGTTAGCCATAATTTTTAATTTCATTAATAAAAATTCTATATTTCTTTAAACACTACTATCTTGCAATACCTCAAACAGATGTTCCTTGCACCAGGCTAAAATTTTTCTCAAAAGCATAATGTTAAACTAAGCCGTTTGATAATCCCAATAATCAAATGCTTATGGATTGAACTTTCTTGAAAACATTTGTTGGATGTACAGTGATTTTTACCATTATACTGGCATGAGAACTCTATTGATCTTAATTTTAGAGTACATAATTTTTTGAGAATCTTTTAAAATATAATCAAGGTAAGTGTTATTGAATTAGTATCTACTAGAATAAATTCATAAAAGATTCTTGAGGGAATATTTTTCTTGCTAACTCTTTAGGTGACATGTTTGGGCTTTTGAACTCTTGTTCTATTGCAAGAAATGGAGTATTTATTCCCTTTTTGATATACACACATTCATTCTTGGCTAGCTTTTGAAAGGCAAGGTTTTGAACTAATTTTTGTGTTGGGTTTTATAAGGACTGTTGAACTGAAGACTTCTTTGCCAGGAAGATGTGGTGGATGAACCTGCCATTAATTATTAATATGTTAAAAGGATGTATTTTTTTTTGAATTGGGTGGTCGGCCTAATGCCTTATTGTGATATTAAATAGATATGGGCTTGTTGAGGTGTTGATAATAAGGCAAAGCCATATTGATCTTTGGTTTTTTCTTTTATTTTGTTTTTGCTCATACTTTCGTAATCTATTTTTCCTTGCAAAAATTTTCTTGTTAAAAAGTCTAAGAGAAAGTTAGTCATCCCTTTAATATGCTAAATATCAAAATCAAAACAACAATCTTGTAAAAAATTTGTTTTGAAATAAGATTTTTAACATTCTTTTGTAAAACATCTGTAGCTACCTTGTAGTTTATGTTGAGTAAAAATCTTTTGTTAAACAAATAATCTTGAAACTTAATAATACATAAAACTATTAGAAGAATTTCTTTTTTTAATAGTTGAACATTTTTATTGAGCATTTGTCCAAAATCCATAATAGTATCCCACAATCTGTTCTTTTTCTATTCAAATGCATTTGTTTCTATTATCATGAATGCTAATAGGTTTGGAATATGATAGCCTTTTTATTGATTTTGATGATTGGATCTCTTTATGAATGGAAAAAGGGTGCTTCAGATCAAGAGTAATCACTAGTAATAGGGCAAAGATAGGGAGGAAGGAAAAAGGAAAAAGTGATGCCTACATTAAATCAATTGATTCGTAATGGTAGAAAAGAAAAATGGTACACAAACCATACCCAAGCTTTAGATCAATGTCCCCAGAAGGAAGGAGTATGCTCACATGTTTGATCGAGAACATCGATAAGGGTTTTAACTACTTTAGTCATCTAGGAACTTCATGTTGGTAGATTCTTTTTTAGTCTTTGAAATAATGGCTTATATATTATCTAAGGTTAGGGATAAATTTTGATATATAATTCAGACATCCTAAGAGTATTTGAAATTGGGTTTTGCCCTTAATTTCATTGGGGAATTTTTCTGCAAACTTTGTTAACCTACTTATATGTTTAATAGTTCCTTGATATATCTTAAATCCTAAAGATCTTATTTTGTTTTGAAATAACTTCATTTTCTTAGCAGAGACTACTAATCCATTTTCTTTGATAATATTAAAGAATCATTCTAAATGATTAAAATGTTATTCTATAGTTTTTTAGAACATTAACATATCATCTAAGTAGACTATGGAAAATTGGGTATACAAATTAAGTATATCATTCATTATATGTCAAAATTCTGAAGAGGCATTCTTTAATCCAAACAGCATAACATTATATTCAAAATATCTAAAAGGTATTGTGGATGTTATTTTGTATCTATCTTCTTCTACTATTTGAATTTGGTAGTATCCTGATTTCATATAGAATTTTAAAAAAATTGAGACTTGTTGAATTCTTTCTATCAAATCTTTTTTATTTAGTAAAGGATATCTTATCCACTTAAGGACCTTGTTGAGAGGTTTATCATTTATAACCATTCGAGGCGCTCCTCTTTGAATTTCAACTTGATTTTGAGCATAAAAAGCTAAACAACTTCATGAAAATTTACTTGGTCTAATTAATTTCTTATCTAATAAATCTTGAATTTCCTTTTAACAAAATTCTAAAATTTCTTTAGTCATTTGAATATGTCATGCTTTAGTTGTAATATTCTTTTCATCAAAATCTTTTTCGTATGGTAAATCTACTATATGCTTTTTTCCTTCCCAAAATGCATTAGGATGTTCCGCACATATTTCTTTTCAAATTTATTTTGGCAATCATTTATTCTTTATGTGTATATGAGGGTTTCCTGATGGTTCTTCTATACTTTTATAATGGATTTCTTTATTGAGCATTTTAATTTGATTTTGTTTTTTCACTTATACTATTGATGCTATATATGCATGTTCTTTTTAATAGATTTATATATTTTATATATGGTGCTCTCAAGAATTCGAAACCTATTTCTTTCTTAAAATTTCTATAGTTAGTCCTTTTTTCATTACTTTGAAGGGGTATATTAATGTCAAAATGGGGGTTCCTACGATAATAGGTTCATTAATAGTTTTCTACTAACACAAAAGAAGTTTTAAAAATATATCTTATTATTATACATACTTGCTTTTGATAATTCATAGTTTATTTGAGGTTTTGATCCATTTGTACTACTTAACTATTCCTTAGTTTTTTCAAAATATTGAGTGAGTATTAATTCTTCTCATTTACAGTTCATATCTACTATTAAGTTTAATAATGCTATTGTTGTTATATTAAATTCATTATCTATTACTAAGTTTATTTGGCAATAATATTTATGTACTTGTACTATTGATATTACATTTAAATAGCTTTCTTCCTCTTATGGGTATTCTAAATTATTTTCTTCATTTGTTGTTTTACTTTTATTTACATATTGTGTCCCTATTATAATTAAAATATCTAATTCTAATGCCACATTTTTTTTCTTTAATTATTGTATTTCTTCTTTGATTATTTTAATTTTGTCTTAAAGTTCTCTTACTTTTTGTTTTAGCAAAATTTATGTATATGATGTTTATGTAATTTATTTTTTGTTTTAGGTAGATTTGTGTATATTTTTTTTTAAATAGAGGGGAAGTCTCTATAATTTTAACAAAATTTAGGAAAAGTTTTTGTATTTTATTCTTTTGAAAAAGGATTAAAAATATCATTCATAATATTTTAAAATTTAAAAGGGGTATAACAATCCATTTATAATGTTTAAAAGGAACTAAGAAGGTTATTTTATATCTATCTTACATTTTAATCTTAATTTAGTAATAACTAGACTTCATATCAAATTTTGATAACCACCTTCTAGTATTGCATGATGGCTATCTTCTTAGACTTTGTAAAAAAAATCATGAAGATCTTTATGGATGATTTTTTTATATTTAAGTCTTCATTTGACAATTATTTGAAGAATTTGTATTTAATTTTGCAATGGTGTGAAGAAACTGGTCTAGTATTGAATTAGGAAAAATAGCATTTTATAGTGAAAGAAGGCATTGTTTTAGGCAACAAAGTGTTAGGAAAAAGGGATAGAGGTGGATTATGCCAAAATTGTTGTTATTGATCAAATGCCACCTCTTACACCAGTAAAAAGAGTGAGGAGCTTATTGGGCCACGTTGGCTTTTACTAATCATTCATTAAGGATTTTTTAAAAGTCTTTAAACCTTTCTATAATTTATTAAATAAAGATGTGGAGTTTGATTTTAATCAAGAATGCTTTGATGCTTTTACCAAGTTGAAGCAAAAGTTGACATCAACTTTGATTATGACAACCCTAGACTAGATCCTACCTTTTGAGCTAATGTGTGATGTAAGTGACTATGGATTAGGGGTGGTACTAGGTCAACAAAAAGATAAGATGTTACATGTTATTGCCCATACTAATAAGACCTCTACTGATGCACAACTCAATTATGCCATCACAAATAAAGAGTTACTTGCCATAGTCTTTGCTTTTGATAGATTTCACTCATATCTCATAAGGTCCAAGGTAATAGTATACATGGACCATGCTACTATTAGATACCTATTGTTTAAGAAAGATTTGAAACCAAGGTTAATATGATAGGTGTTATTGCTTTAAGAATTCAACCTTGAAATTAAAGATAAAAAGGGAATAGAAAATATGGTCGTCAATCACCTGTCATGTATGGAGCAGTAAGTCAATGATAAAGAAGCCAAGTTATCGATTTAAGAAGACTTATGTAATAAGCAATTATTTGTATTAGACTTAACTACTCCTTAATACATAGATATTGTTAATTATCTAGTGTATGGGAT
Organism: Erythrophleum ivorense; assembly: GCA_026724425.1. Taxonomy (NCBI): domain Eukaryota; kingdom Viridiplantae; phylum Streptophyta; class Magnoliopsida; order Fabales; family Fabaceae; genus Erythrophleum; species Erythrophleum ivorense. The sequence goes on along the minus strand of JAIUCV010000367.1, from coordinate 801,670 downwards.
CCTTCCACATGATTTGAATTTTTATCAAAAGTGAAGTTTTTATTTGATGTGAAACATTACTTCTGGGAGGAACCATTGCTATTTAAACATTACTCAGATAGTCTCATTTGTCAGTGCATATGTTAAGAATAGGTAAAAACCATCTTAGAACAATGCTACTGATAGGAATGTAGTGGCCATTTTAGTGAGTCTAAGACAATTGCAAAGGTTATGTAATATGGTTTTCATTTGCCCATTATGTTTCAAGATGCAAGGCAATTCATACTAGCTTGTGATTAGTGCCAAAGGATCAACATATCTCTTAATACTATTTTAGAGGTTGCACTATTTATTGTGTGGGGCATTGAGTTCTTGGGTCCATTCTCATCCTCCTTTAATAATAAATGCATATTAATTATAGTAAACTATGTTTCAAAGTGGGTAGAAGCCATTGCCGCCATCACCAATGACTTTAAAGTGGTAATCAACTTTTTAAAAAGAACATTTTTTAATGCTTTAGGGTTTTATGAGCCATAATTAGACATGGGGGTACCCATTTTAGAAATCATTACTTAGATTTACATATAAAGAAATGTAGGGTTCATCATAAAGTAGTTACCCCACATCATCCCAAACAAGTGGCTAAGTGGAGATTTTTAATTGATAATTAGTGATGAAGGCACCTATTTTAGAAATCACTACTCAAATCCGCATATAAAGAAATGTAAGGATTATTATAAAGTAGCTATCCTATGTTATCCTTAAACAAGTGGCCAAGTGGAGATTTTTAATTGATAATTAAAGAAAATCCTTGAGAAAAACATAGGCTCATCAAGGAAAGACTGAGCTCAAAAATTAAATGATGCTTTATAGGCCTATAAAACCGCTTTCAAAGCACTAATGAGAATGTCCCCATACTAGTTAGTTTTTGGTTAAACTTGTCACTTGCTAGTGGAATTACAACACAGCCTGTTGACCATTAAAGCATAAAATTTTGACTTGAAGGCAACAAAGGAAAAAAGATTGTTGCAATTAAGTGAGTTGGAAGAACTTTGCTTAGAAGCATATGAGAATGTTGAGATTTACAAAGAAAGGACTAGGACATAGCATGATCACATCCAAAAGAGGAAATTTAAGAAAGGACATTTGATCCTATTGTTTTATTCTTATCTTAAGCTATTTCCAAGCAAGTTGAAGTTAAGATGGTCTAAACCTTTTAAGGGATTAAAGGTCTCCCTACATAGAGTAATTAAATTGGTAATAAGTCAACTAACACCTTTAAGGTCAATGGACAATGGTGCAAGCCTCATTTGGTTAAGGAGACAATTGAGAAAGTGACAGCTTATACCCTTTTTGAACCTTTGCATTTGAGGTTCTAAAAGTGAAGCTAATAATTATAACTTGGAACTACTTCTCTATCAATTTATTCTAGTTTTTGTTTCATTTTGTTTTATTTGGTTTTTTTTCTGGCTTGATTTTGTTTGTGCAAGTATAGTCTTTGAAGTACAATTTAGCAATTAAAGCTTTGAGGTTCAATGGTAAAGTAACTTTAATGAGGGAAGTTGTCTTTAGCCTATCTCATATATTTAAATGTGTTGTTCTAGGATTGCACACTTAAGTAACTAGTCACATCTTTTTTACTTAAGGATAAGTAGTGATTTTAAGTTTAGGGGAGTCTAGGAAGCTTCGTTACTTTTACTTCCTATTTACATATGATGGTCTTATGGATAGTATGCCTTTTAATTTCTTTTATAGGGTTTCACTTAACTAAATTAGATTTTAGACTTTATGGATATAGGAATATTATTGGGAGTTTACATCACTTGAGTACCAAGATTTTGTTACCATAGATTATATTTAGGTGTATGGTGGTTTTTGGGATTGTACATTTCATTATTGTAATTATTACATTAGTTAGCTATTAAAGTTGGGTCTTAAAAGTTCATGCAAAAGGTTGAGGATCTATTAAATTTTACAATTTTGGGCTTTAAAAGCCCTTGATTTTGTAAAAATTGGAAGTAATAACACGACCTTATATTGTTACACCCAAACTAACTATCTAAGAGGTAATAGGTACCAGTGTAATTATGCATAGGGTTGTGCATGAACTTATACAGTAGCATGCCTTATGCTATTGCACATGGGGTGATTACTTGTGCACAAGTTTTTTTGAAAAAATTAAATAGATAATTTAAATTATACGACCCCTTTGTGCGATATTATATGGAATTGAGGCTTTTGTACCCTAATTAACCCCAATTTCAAAAGCCCTGTTGTTTTTTAAAAATATTTTTTTTCTTCTCAAACCTTAATTCTTTTATTCCTTTACCATACAATTTATGCAGCACTATCATCACCACCACCCTTAACCCTTTCTTTGTCCTTTTTTTAATCAAACCCCCATATTGTCCACACTCAAACATAGGACCTACTTTATTTAACATCCACTAATGAAGAATCTATGCCCTATTCGCATTGTGTGTCCATTATTTTTTTTCCCTTTCTTCACCTCTTTGTCTTAAGGTATGCATTGCCTCCTCACCCCCACGTGGTTCTAGATAGGAAATAACTTTTAATTTGTGTGTTACTTGAATGAAGAATTAGTTAGATCTTATTATTGAATCCATACTGCTATACATGATGCTATTAAGCTTTAATGTGTCCTATAATATCCTATAAGAATTTATATATATTAGATTCTATTAATGGCAGAATTTTGTTTTCATACTATTCTTGAATCATCTATGTTGCCCAATCATATAATACATTATGTTGTATTTTGCAATGAGTTTCTTAATTCTATAGTACATATGTTATTTTAGGATCGTTGGATAATGATTATCTAGTTCTGTTAGGGATGTGTAATTACCCTCACATTCTGATCATATAATACCCTACTATTTCTCTATTGATTTAGACTCTAATAGTTCATTCAAAGTAATAAATTATTAAAAACTCATTCTTATTGGTTTTAAAATTATTTGTGAAATTGGTTAAGTCCCTCTAAATTCCCACATATTAGTTCTACTTACTATCTTCATGGTGTTATTAGGTTGTTTAATTAAGAATTGTCATTGCTTATATCACTTGCATATAACTTTTCAAGTTTTACCTGTAACATCTAAGATTTTTGAAAATTTTATAAGTCTGTGGGCTATAACTAGGACTCTTGTTAGCTATAGCAAATGTACCTATTTGATACAGCGAGTTTTTAATTAGCTACAACGAAGGTGTTGGTTCGCCATAGTGAGGATGCAACCTGTTATAGTGAGTTCATGTGTCCCATACAAAATCCAAAGGGTTTCTCATAATAGCACGTGCCGTAGCGAGAACAAGGGACTTAGGACTGATAAGTGCTCGTCGTAGTAAGGAATATTTTTCGCTATAGCAAGAATTGATCTGAAAAAAGCATGAAAAGGTGGATTTTTGCTTCTTAAAGACCACAGAAGCTTTTCTTTTCTTTTAACTGACATATGCTTCATCCAAAAACAGAGGAGAGGGCTGGAAAGAGAGAGAAAGACCAAGAAAATCCAAGAAGAAGGGAGAAAACTAAGGAAGAAAGGTAAGAATCTTTAAGGATTTTCATACTTCTTCTTCTTAGGACCTTTGTTAGCTATAGCAAATGTACCTATTTGATACAGCGAGTTTCTAATTAGCTACAACGAAGGTGCTAGTTCGCCATAGTGAGGATGCAAGCTGTTATAGTGAGTTCGTGTGTCCCATATAAAATCCAAGGGGTTTCTCATAATAACACGCATCGTAGCAAGAACATGGGACTTGGGACTGATAAGTGCTCGTCATAGCAAAGAATATTTTTCGCTATAGCAAGAATTGATCCAAAAAAAGCATGAAAAAGTGGATTTTTGCTTCTTAAAGACCTCAAAAGCTTCTCTTTTCTTTTAACCGACATATGCTTCATCCAAAAATATGGGAGAGGGCTGGAGAGAGAGAGAAAGACTAAGAGAAGCCAAGAAAAAGGGAGAAAACTAAGGAAGAAAGGTAAGAATCTTTAAGGATTTTCATACTTCTTCTTCTTAAAAGTTTGTTCTTCTCCTTCCAAGCTTCCTTTCTATGGGTTTGCTGAGTAATATGGTTCTGTTTTGACCTTAACTCAGAATAGGAAAAGTGATGTGCTAAGGAGAAGGTTAGAGGAAGCAAAAAGACTCTTGAAACAAGATTGTATCCAAGGTGAATTCTTGTCTTTGGTTGCTTCTTCCTTCTTACTCTTCGTTGTGGGTGTAATGCCTGAAACCAGAACCATCTAGGAGAGGAAAGTTCTGATTTAGAACTATAAGAAATCATGAAATTGGAGTGTGGGAAGTTAAAATATGCTAAGAAATTACAAGAGAAATCAATGAATTTCAAGTTAGGGATATGTAAAGCTCTTGAATGTCATATGAAAACTGACTTGATTCATAAATCCCCTAACATATGTGAGTGTTTGTTTAAGTTTCTAAGACCCCTTGAAAGTTTCCCAAGTACCTTTCCCTTTAAGGAAAATTTAGAAGTTTCATTAGACCTTTTATGGAAGCATAGATAAAGTATGCTTCTTAAATATGTGGTTGATGTTTTGACTTATTCCAAGAGAGTAATTACATGCTATGTGTTATGTCTAGGCTAAAGATATCAAGCTCCATCTAGTTGCGGTTGTGAGACTAAGAAGGGGAAAGAGAAATTAAAATGGAAGAATTGTGTTTGGGTGCCAAGGTAGCTATTCACTTTTTCTTGTTACATTTTTAGATGTATGATGGTCATTGTATGTTTATGTGTACACTTGTATTATGAGACATGCAATTTGATATTACCTTGTTACATTGGTACTAATATGTTTATATTTTAGATTGTGGAAATTTCTCTTAAAGGATGAGGTGATACCAAAAGTCCCTTGTAATTGGTGAGGTAGAGCCAAAAGTTTCTAGGTATGGGTGAGATAAGGCCAAAAGTCTCATGGATGAGTGAGGCAAAGTCAAAAGTTCCTAAACTAAAGGTGAGACTAATCCAAAAATTTTAAAAATAAGGTAAGGTTAGACCAAAAGCCCCTATAGCTTATTCTTAGCATTGATATGACTTTCATAGCGTGCAAATCATGTGTTGAATGATTCTTATGGTTTTGGATGCCTACTTGCATACATTGATATGTTTATATGTCTTGATTTCTTCCTTGAATGAGTGTATGAGTTATTGAGATTTTATGAATCTCACCCCCTTCTTTTTTCTATCTTAACATGTTATGTGGAGTTTAAGGAGACCAAAGTGAAAGTTAAGGAACTTGAAAAGCTATTTTTTACCACTCTGTATAGTTTTGTATGACCTTTGATATAAAAAGACGTCAATATTTATATGTACATGTTATTTTTGAGATGTAAATATTTGAGCAAGTATAAAAGTATATATAAATGATATGTGAACTATATATGGAACCAAAGCAATGGAAATATGAGATTTGGTTACTTGGTGACTTGTATATACTTGTGTATTCTTGCCAGTAGTATAGTAAGTTTGAGATGTGTGATGGTTTAGACTACTTGGGCAATTCTTAAATATTATGTTTATACTTTAAAACTTGCTCAAGAGGTGGTAGAGCATTTAAGAAGCCATTTGAACCACTTTTGACTCATATAGGGTGTTAAATTCACCATATTCGTGAGTTACATCAAGATTTGACCAAATGACCTCTTCTTGTTCTAAAACTTGGCATGCGTATAAGATTTGTCTAGAAATTTTTGAAAAGCTAAAGTGCACAATATTTAGAGGTCTATGAAATTTTTGGCAAATTTTTGAAGTTGATTTTTTTTTAATTTTTGGCCAGTGTATTATGCAATTGGTCTGAAAATGAATTTGTGTCATTCATAGGGCAAACGATGTCCAATTACCATGAAATTTTACAAGGAGAAACTAGACCTTCCCAATGACTTTCGATAATTAGAATGAACTCATTTGGATGTCTAAGGAAGGAGTTATGAAAATTTGAAGTTGCTATTCTGTTTCAGGCATGCCTCCAGACTCGTGTTATTATTTGATTATTTTTGGAGTCTAAATGCTTTTGGATTGTTCTAGAACTATTTTTTTCCTCTAGTTAATATCTGTAGATTTCCAAATTGGTATAAAATGTATAGATTGAATTTTTTTAAAATTAATTATGAATTTCCAAATTTTATATCAGTAAATTGTATCAGATTTTTAGGCAGCTCGACCTCCTTGCTTTTTCTATTGTCAAATGTGGTCTAGATGAGATTTTCATGGTAGAAAACTATTTTTAGTATAAATTTGACATCTAGAGCTTTCCAAAAAGCTATGGTTTGCTTGATTCCCATTTTACTAGAATTAATTATGATTTTTTAAAGTTAGAGCCAAAAATTTGACTTTTGGACCCATGAGAGAATTTGCATTTTGTTTTTGTTTTTGGCCTCATATTTGTGGTTCATAGATTATTTTATGATATGTATGAGTTGTATGAATGAATTTTGAGTAGAGAATATGATTGATAGGCTCACGGGACCCACAGGTGAAGTATGAGCATCTAAACCCTTGGTGTAATGTAATAAATTGCCATGGTTTTACTTTTTTTTTTTTTGAAATTTCATGGAATTAAACCTAAATGGAGATTAGTTGAGGTTAGCACATTATGATATTACATTACCTATTTAGCTTAATAAGTGGTTGCATTAGTTAAATTTCATATTATTATTACCCTATTCATAATTTTGTTTATGCTAAAGAGTGATAGGTTTTGGATATGTGCAATTCTAGGTGTTAATCTATCTATAATCAACTATGAAAAGCTCTACTTTGCATATAAGTCTACACTAATACTTTTAGATATTGCATGTTTATAATACATTGTAGCTAGGATTGTTCATTGGGATACATTTGCACCTAAATTTATATGCAATTTATTATGAGGTTCCGTGTGCTTACTCTAGTAAAGAGACATTGATTACTATTGAAGTTCTTAAGCATGATTTACTTGCTTGGATTAGTGGTTATAACTGTACATACTATGGTTGAGTTTAATCACATGATGGTGTCCTTTTACTCTTATTATCTGCCTACTAGCACCTCCATTGTTTGTTTGAAATAAGAGCCTAGTTCATTCATGTGTTTCTTGTTTATGTGACAATTTTACCTTAATCTATATTTATATCTTTGTTCACTCTAAGAATATATCTCTTTTAGGCACTAGGTTTCCTTTATAGTGCCTAAGAAAAGGCCATGATCATTTACAGGTGAAGTCTTATCTTTTAGAGCCACTTCTTTTTCTAAGTCTATCCTCGTTGGGATTACATTTAAAGATAAATCTTAAGAAGCTCAATACAACATCTTAGTCAAACGGTAGATTAGGATTTATTACTATGTATCAGAGTTGTATTGACCCAGCAAGGGTTAATGGATGAGGTTATGCATTTAGTGCCTAACATAGGTAAGGCGTAATTCATCCAAATCAAGTCACATACTTATACAAGGTTGACTTGGAATTCCTCAACTCTTTCTCCCTTAAGTTATTTTTAGTTAACATAGATGATCTAGAAAAAGTTACTTTTAGTCTATTTAATGATGACTATACATTGATCTTATAAGATATAAATAAGATGTTTAGCTTTGATGATCATGGCGTCCATGTGTTACCACCTACATTCAATGTCGATTCTTACTGGTATAAACTTTCAAATGAACCTAACTATTCCTTTAATATGTCAAAGTCCACTCAAATTTTTAAACGCTCACATCATTACATTCACAGCTTCATTGCCTATTCCCTATTAAGGTGCGATGACAGTATGAGCATAGTAAAAAAGATAGAGGTGTACTTCCTACATTGCATAGAGCATGGTATCAAACTAAACACTAGAATCTAACTCTTAAAGCACCTACAACATGTAACTAGTACAAAAGGGAAAATTATAATTGGTAGATTTATATCCCATATTACTTAGTGTCTAATATCTTTGATTAGGCTTCCATTACGTTAGCTTGCATTGAGGGGAATGAGATTATGGACATTAAGTTGTTAACCTTGATGGGATTTTACACTAGTTGCAATGGAGTTAGGTACTTAATAGATAAGGATGGAGCACAAACTGATGTGCAGAGGACTCAAGATAAAGATGATCCTTTTAAATTTGATAAGGACTCAAACCTAGTTCAAGGCCTACCCCTACCATACTTCCATAAGCTTGTTTGCCTCACCTCCAGCACCTATATCCTACATATATATGGTTTGAGGAGATGATCATGTGACCAAAGTCATGGACATATACATGTGCCAATAGTTTGAACATATTGGCCAACAATTTGAGTGTGTTAACTAGTAGTTCAAGTATTTTGATAAAAGATTTAACTCCCTTAAGAGTTAGTGGACACATTTCTACCCTTAAAGAGATCATTGCCATCCCCACCCTTGATAACTGACCTCATCTCATGATTGTACCTTGTATTTAGTAAGTAATTCATTTGCTGGCAATAAGGACACTCAGTTAGATAAGCAAGAGTTATTCTTCCATAAAAATTGCCTAGTCTGTAGCACAAAATAAGAGTATTTTAACCTTTTGTTTTTTTTTCTTTTATTTGCATTGTGAACACTACAATTTTTTTAAGGTTAGGGGAGGATAAAAATAAAATTTAATTTTCTTATGCATAAGTCCCGATTTAATTAAATTTGTAATTAATTGCTTAGACTATTACTATTTTGTTAAATTATCTAGAATTAATTATCATGGAGTTGACTAGTCTTTAAAATTGCTTGTTTTGAATCCTTTAACTCTTAACTAAATTGTTAAAATTATGATCAATTCTAATATGAGCTGCGTACATGACATTAATAAAAATGTTACAAAGTAATGAAAGAAATAGATGAATAACTATACAATTAATAAGGCATTTAGTTGACCACTTGATCTTCTCTTGCATAGTTCGAAGTGAAGTTTTAAGTGGTTAAAGCATAGTAAAGTTTATACTCTATTGTTTTTAGGCTATTTTACTTTAATATTAAAAAAAAACTTTACAATGAAAAAGGCCTGAATTATAAGTATACATAGCACCTTAAATTTGTTACTTAGGACAATAGAAAAAACAAGCAAAAGTTAAATAAGTTCTTATTGACAAGACCTAAGGAATGATCTTTATTTTGCTAGCTTACTTGCTATATCAGGAGAAAGGAAAATTAGGAAGCGATACATAGAGAGGACAACTCTACATTTTAATGTAATGGCAAATGAAAAATCTTTGCAATTTAAACTACCATTATCTTCATATCTCCACGTGGCACTCCCCAATTGGAAATTCAAATTACATAAAGGACGTGGTAAAAATTGATTGAACCATATTAAAAAATATATAATTAAAATTACAAAGTCACTCCTTCCTCCACCTTTTGATTTGTGTTTCACTTTATTGGTCCCTTTTTTTTTTACTTACATCCTCCACTTTCTTAGAACTCTAATTTTTGGCAAGTGCTCAACTCTTTTTTTTTTTTTTAAGGTTAAGGAAGATCTCATTTTACTTTAATTTTGGTGAGTTTTACCTATAATTGTGGTCTTAGCTTAGTTTCTTATTTTCTCTCTTTTTGCTCATTTTAAGAAGCTTGACTTGTATATAATTATGTTCTCAAAAGCTATCATTTGACTAATTTTCATCAGTTTTATACTAAGTCATAGTCCCAATATGTATATATATTATTCTAACCAAACAAATATTATTTTGGCAAATTTTGTTACTTCATTTTTTTTTAAGAAAGATTGTGTGGCTCTTTTTTTACTTTGTCTATTTTTTATTAAAGGTAAGAAAACAACTCTGGAATAAACAATTATTGAATATTTTTTTAATGAAGTTTCTCAGTTATTTGTAATATTTTATTTTATTAATATATTGCAATATTTTATTAACTTAAGCATGTAGGAATAATTTAGTGTGTATTTATATCTTTAAATAATGAAATTAAAGGACAAATAAATTTAGATGAAAATGTGTAACAAAATATATTACATAATTATACATTGATTACAATAAAGCTGCGAGGACAAATATGTATAGATAAAATTATAAACAAAATTTATTAAATATTTATGTCTTGAGCATAAAGGATATTTTTGTGTTATTCTATGTGCTTATACACAAATGGTATTATAAGAGTTATAACGAGTGGAAGACAAGAGATTATATGCATATATGCAAATGGAATAATTTATGACAATAATGAGGGAGTAACATCTGTGTGCAATAGACTAAGAATTTTAATAGTTAACCCTGACATCATTCTAAAAAGGTTAAAGGAGGCAATCGCGTAAAAATTATAGTTTGGCTCAAAAAATTTCATGTCCGAGTTAGTATATTGGTACTCACATTCATGTAATCCAACATAAAACTTAGCATGTATCTTAGAGGATGACTCTGACATCCAATTGATTTGGCAAGTGAATCAGTAATTCCTAAAGAAGTTGGGTGTACTTGATCTATATGCATATATTTTAATCGCAGACATGGATTTGAGTATGGATAAATTTGAGGTTTATGAACTATTGACACTATTGTCCATCAATAAAATTCAGGGCACTAACAAATAAGTTTTACTATTCAGTTCTTACTTAGGAGATGTACACCCATTTGATCTTAATCTAATGTACATTTAACAAGATATCATCCCTTCTATTGACTACATGTTTAAGTGGAGTTTGTCTTGGCCAATGATTGGTAATACTAGTCCTTTTTCAACCCTAAATAAGTCAAAGGATATAATGGATGAGTTTTAGAAAGAGGATGAATATGATGCTCCACCTAGTGCCACTGATTATAAAAATAATGTTATTGAGGTGGACGATGATGAAGAGAATGTATGTGATGCTTTATTATACCTGTATGGTGATTTAGTAATTACTTTCCTCTCACAAATTAATATGCATGGTGCTGATGATATTAAGGTTCTTGAAATAGAGGACAAAACTAATTTGAACAACAATCAAGTGTTAATTGCAGGCATATGGTTTGTTAATAAGCAATTTATGTGCCAAGTTGTAAAGTTACACTTTGTGCGCACACACCACACCATACATTTAAGGTCTATAAATCAAATGAAAAGCATGTAGCATTTCATTGTCCTCAGTATGATGTAATTGGAGGGTAAATACATGTTGAGGTAACAATGAACATTATTAACAAATCATATATGGGGGTCGTGCACATTTGTGTTTGCTTTATTGTGTTAAAATCACCTAAAATTGGACTTTGATGTGATTTCATCACACATTGTACCAATGGTGACTAAAAATCCATTTGTTTCCATTCATAATGCATTTGGATATATTATGTCCTATAAAAAAGCATGGTTTGCAAAGAAACAAGCAATCACCATTGTAATTGGGAACTAGGAGCATTCATATGCTTTATTTACTAAGATGGTTGGCTACCGTTTAACACTTTATATCTAACTCATATTATAAGTTTGTTAATAAAGAGTGCCAACATATTAACTTAGATGTAGAGGAGTCAATCATGTTCTATTAAGTGTTTTGGCCTTTTAAGCCATGTGTTAACGCTTTTGACCACTTAAAGCCAATGATATAGGTTGATAGCACTTTTTTATATAGGAAGTATAAGGATGCTTTGTTTATTGCAAACTCACATGATAAAGCCAAAAAGGTTATGCCTTTGGCATTTGCCATGAGGGGAAAACATATGATATGTGGGTGTGGTTCCTTAATAACCTCTATAGACATATGGTGTCGAACAAACAAGGGCTTTATTTGATTTTTGATTAACATCTTAAAATTTTAGATGCCATCTTTGACTTACAAAATGGTTGGTGGCCATCTTATGCTATCATATGTTTTATCTTTTGACATATTGAGAATAATTTGAACATAGCTTTTAAGATTAAGTGGTGGAAGATAAGGTTCATTGGTATTGGTATGTTTGCAAAATAAGTTTAAAACACTTACCCACATTTACAATAATGTCTATAATCCAATTTAATTGCTTACCATTGGTTACATATATAGGTTATTTGCATGAGTGTCACATAATAGATGACCGATTAACTAAACTACTTAATTACATTAGGAGGCTGAGAATTGGATTAAGGAAATTCTAAAGAGTAAATGGTCTCCTGTATATGATGTTGAGGGCTGTTTTGTGGTTACATGATGAAAAACTTGGCCAAGTGCCTAAATAACATTTTCAAAGATGTCAGGTTCTACCTTATTGGTGTGCAAGTTTGATCGACAATTGTCAAACTTTGAGGTTAAGGACCCATATAATCCAACAAACAAGTAGTACGATTGATACTATAAGGTCACATTAGACATGTGATTATGGCAAGTTTCAACTTCATAAGTTTCCTTGTTAACATGTGATGATTGCCTATTCCAATGTGTCTCTTGACCTACTATGGTTTATGTATAGAATTTTTCTACTACATACAATTTTGAATGCGTACAAAAGTGAGTTTTAACCAATAAGGGTGAAGCATATTGGCCTCACACAAGTGGACCAAGGTGAGTGCCTAATCCATCAATGATTTGCAAGAAAATTCGACTTAAGTTTTTTAGAATTCAGAACAAGATAGATTGGAAATAAGGTTTAAAAAAGCATATAAGATGTAGGTTATGCAAACAGATCGGTCACAGCCAAGTTGCTTGTCCTTCTTGTCACCCCTAAGGAGTTATAACTATTATTGGACACTTGTCTATTACTAACCAATTATAATATGTAGTAAGCTTTAATATATGCTGTACATGTGATTTTGATGAATATATGTGCTAGATGATGCAATTTGATTTGATATGTTAGTTACAAATGTTATGTACAACTAGTTGATACTAGTTATTTATTTTGCTTGACCTTAATTTTTTCAATACACTATAATGGCTAAATGACAAATTGTTATCAATCTTAGCCCAATTGAGGATTCTTTATTATACTTACATTCTCGCTATGTATCATAGGCTATGTGATAAGGATGTATAAGTTAACATAAACAAGCTTTTTATTATTTTGATATAATTTTGACAAAACTCTGACGTATTATACAACTATTTGTTGTAAGATGATTGGATTCTTTGCATACACTGAATGGACACAAGAGGATAACATATTCGATCCCTCATTTGTTGTTGTTCCTCATTTAACATAGGTTAGTTCTATGGATTGTTTTGACTTGGACATTTTGATTTCAATACTACACTTATTTTGGCCTTCATTAAGAGGTGGTGTTTAGAGACACATACCTTTCACGTGGCCAAGGGTGAGTGTACTATTACACTTCAAGATGTTACAATTCAATTGGGCCTATCTTACATGGTGGATGCAGTTATAGGACGCATTGGTTATGATTAGTGAGGTGTATGCCAAGATTTGCTTAGCATGACACCATCATATGAGATGCTAGATGGACAAAGGTTGAGCGTTCCTTAATTTGCTCAGACATTCATAAACTTGAAGGATGATGTAGATGATGAAAATAGTTAACGATTTGCATTGGGATACATTTTACAATTAATTGGGAGATGTTTGATGCTAGATATGACTAGCCATAAGGTGATACTAATGTATCTACCTTTGTTAACTGATTTTGAAGAAGTTGGTTAGTATAGTTAGGGATTAGTAGTGTTAGTATACTTATACTGAGAGATGTGTAGTACAACTCATTACGAAAGGGTCAATATATGGAGCCTAACCCACGTATGGAGTTTATTTCGTGAAACCATAACTAGGTTTCATATATGACATTATGAGTTTTTTACATTAATTGTTGTGAGTTTTATACAGGTCTTATGCCTTGACTAACATGTGTTACCACTACCATCTTAATGGAGACAAGTCCTATAATGTCCTTGTCCAACCACGAACGCTTTAGGGTTTAGGGTTTGTAGTAATATAAGATACTCCTATATTAGATGAAGGATGATGAGGTTTGTAGTTGTACAATTATGCTCTCTCTCTTTCTATATATATATATATATATATATCACATATCGTATATTAAGTGTTATAATTGCTAATTTGAGTTATTTACCATATGTTATACTGGCATTAATATGACTCATAGGCTGATTGATAATTAATCCCAGACTATTATTTAGTATTGCTTGATATTTAGCATGTATCCATCCTTATAATTTGCTTTTATATCATTAAGTAGTATCATGTCGATTGTTTTTTTTTTGGTTTGATAGATTTTAGCATTTTTCAAACAAGCCATTTGATGTGAGGTCACTCCATACATTTAAAGGAAAGGTTCAAAAATATTGGCAACAAAAGCATATAATGTTTATTGCGGCATGAAATGCATAGGCTTAGGTTATGGCCCAAATCAACATAAAGGAAAGTCCTATCGATCATATTGCAAACTACATGTGCTAGTATTGGAGACATATACAATAGTGGATCCATCCTACAAATGGCTACCAAGGTTTTGTGGTATGCTTTTATATACTTGTCATCTTTGCGTTTCCTCTCCTTCTTTATAAGATTATGTTGTCTAGACATTTATCAATTTTTCTTTTTCATAGGTTGATATATTGGATGATTTTTATAAACTCGTTGTAACTGACTCTCTCACCCTTGGTTATGGCAAGTTAAGGGAGCTAGCAAATGGAGATATTATGACCATACTGCATGCCTTGGGTTAACATAAGGAGATGATGGTCTTTTAACTTACTTCACTTGCATTTTATTTATTGAGGTTATTAGAGCTAGAGGTTAGGCGAGAAAAGAGAGGCTATTTCATTTCATTTAGAGAACTAATGGTGGATGAAGTATTATGTGGTGATGATGTAGGTGTGCTTTGTATACGTACACCCTCACATCGATGTAGGGGGATTTAAGTGGTGATAGTATTTCCATTATGCTTTTCATAGACTTTAAAGGTCTTGATCCTTTTTCTTTTGTACATGACGCATAATATATAGACTTTGGAGGTCTTAGGCCTTTTTCATTTATGTTAGTCGGGCATTATATAGACTACGGAGTTGCTAGTCCCTTATATTATACATAATTAATGCTTAGTCTCTCTCGATGTTATTATTCTTTTCCACTCCATTGACTCAACCCATGCAATTTAGCAAAGTTCTACTAGCGTCACTATTTATAAATCCATTTACATGTAGTATTGAGTATGTTAGTATGTATTTTGGACAATGAAAATTATCTTACCAATAATAGCAGGGGCTTTTCATCCCAAATTAACCAATCCCTCTTATTTAGTTCTCTTAGTAGTACTTGAATTTTTAACTAATATGCAATCTCAACCACTGTGATTCATCAAAAGAAGAAGAAGAACAAGGATCATACACAAAAAATTTAGTGATAAAATTGGAAAAGAAAAATTGAATGAAATGTAATGAAATAAATTATATTTGGTATGAGCGGAAAAGGAAATAGATTATATTTGTATTTGTTTGTTTGATAAATAAGAAAAGACAAACGTGCCCTTAATTGAAAAAAATATTTAATGAGATGGTAGATATATATATAAAATTATAATTAATCGATGATTTTTATATAATTATTTATATTTATAAATTATCATTTTAATATAATAAAAATTATTTTTTAATATTTTACATATCATATATATGTTAATTTAATATTTATTAAATTATTAATATATTTAAATATAAATAATAAAATATAAATAATATATATATATATATTATGTATATAAATGCATATGCATTGTGACAAATTGGTCAATAGAAAAACTCCGACTAACCAATTGGTTAGATAAACATTTTAATATTAGATTTGTAATTGATTTTTTTAAATTTATATAATTTATTATTTTAATATTAAATATTATAAAAAATAATAAATTACTTTAGAAGTAAAAATAATAATAATATAATTAATTAATTAATTTAAAAATTCTTAATTAAAAATTTTGACTAAACTTTAGTCAGAAAAACATTATTTTTTGACTAAATTTTAGTAAAAAATGTTGACAATCAATATATATATATATATTACATTTCAATTTTCTATATTTTTTATAAGTAATAAATTTAAAAAGTGTGTTAATTTTAGTATCAAATAATGAAGCATTTTTTTTATTTTTTTTACATTTCAATGTAACAAATTTTTTTATAAAGTAATAAGTTTAAAAAATATGTCAATTTTAATATCAAATAACAAAGACATTAAAATTATTTTTATTTTTTTTACATTATAACCTAAATTTTTTTTTATAAAGTAATAGATTTGAAAAAAATGTCAATTTTAATATCAAATAGTGAAGACATTAAAATTATTTTAATTTTTTTACATTTCAATGTAAATTTTTTTTATAAAGTTATAAGTTTAAAAAATATGTCAATTTTAATATCAAACAACAAAGACATTAAAATTATTTTTATTTTTATTTTTATTTTACATTTTTATGAAAATTTTTTTGATAAATTAATAAATTTAAAAAATATGTTAATTTTATAAAGTACAAACAAAAAGGGTAAACAAGTCATTATAAGTCTATTTGAAAATAACACATGGAAAAAATAGAAGAAAATGCATAATTTTTCTAATGTGTTAATTTCTATTTTCATTTTCATTTTTGGTAACTAAACACATTTTACGATAAATTCTTTTTTATTTTCATTTCCTTCCATTATATCAAACATGGCCAAGAGGAAGAGGATGGAGAAGAAGAAAAAGAAGTACTAATGCAATCTTA
This sequence comes from Erythrophleum ivorense, assembly GCA_026724425.1. Classification (NCBI taxonomy): domain Eukaryota; kingdom Viridiplantae; phylum Streptophyta; class Magnoliopsida; order Fabales; family Fabaceae; genus Erythrophleum; species Erythrophleum ivorense. Next base: position 785,034 of record JAIUCV010000367.1, on the reverse strand, counting down.
ACCATAACAACTTAGAAGAATATCTAATCGTGGAATATGGAGTTAATATGGTTGAGATAGAATTAGTCATTCCTTTTTTTTCTTTGGCTTATATGTCTAATTTAAACTATTATTTTATTTTTATATTATTATATTTATCATGACAATAAATTTTTGCTAATTATTATTGGAATATCTCAGACAAAAATAAAAAAAGTTAAAAAATATATCAAATAAACATGTGCTTTTTTTAATTAAAAAAATACGTTCAACATAGATGGGCCTAATCCATGTTTAGCAAAATTTTATTCGCATTAAAAAAAAAGTATTAAAATTTTTTTTGTTTGAACGTAATTGTGGCTCATCTGCGTTCAACTATATTTAAAATAAAAGAAATTCTCAAAAAATGCAAGTGAAATGCTCCACATTCTTGTATATGGAAAAATACGAATGGTTTATTTAGGAAAATTGTTTTAATGGTTGGTATTTTGGGTTATTTTATTTTTGGATGAGTGTCAAAAGGCTGAAAGAAGCGACCTGTATATCATACGAAATATTTACATTTTTATTATTTAGTTGAAACGCGAATAAATAGATAATAGACACAGAGCCACAGCGCCAATACATAGCCATTATAAATTAAAATTAACGTACGCTATAAAAGAATTAAAATTTAAAACAGATATAAAAAAACTCAATTAAGCATTTGATAGATTATAAAAATATAACGCTATAAAAGAATTAAAATTTAAAACTCCGATATTTAAAAAAAAAAAACTCCATTAAGCACTTGGTAGATTATAAAATTATAAATATATTATTACGTAAGAAAAAGCCCCAAATGGACGTCCAAATTCTCGAAGCCCTCTTCGTCGTCGTCTTCTTCTTCATGCCCAGCCCACGCACAATGAACTGACAAGTTGCAGGTGTAAGAGAAACAAAAGCAATTCTCACGAGACCTGTTTAAGAGAACCTAATTGTCGAGGTTGGATTCCACAACAATATTGAGGAACGCGTTCATGGCTGGCATTTGATGCGAAATGTTAGTTTTTAGGTCAAATTCGTGTTATTCCCATTGAAGAAACGCCCTCTTCCAAAACCCTAGGAGAGAGAAAATTCAAGGAGGGGCACCTTCAAGTTGCCTCAAGCCGTGCCTTAACTTCCAATTTCGCGACTTTTGTGTATACCCGGGTATTTTTCTTGTCTTGATTGCTGTTGTTTTGGCATTTGGGTGGATTTGGGAAACCCTCGAATTTTATCAGTTGGGGAGTTCGTGGAAATGGTTGTCAATAAGGTGTTAATTTGTTGGGCGAATTATGCCAAACTGTTTTTCGTTGAGACTGTCGTATGCATTGTGGTGGAATGCCTTCGGGTCTAAGCCTGAATTTGTGTCTGTTTATGGGTGTGTGGCATTAATGCGTTTGTTGAATGCCGGAGATTTGTCTGGCCTTACTGGAAGCAAAATGGAATGCGTCTTTTAAGTGGTAAGTTAGTAATTTGAAGCATAAATGTAGAGTTTGTGATGAGTGATAGAGTGTTTGAAATTTTGAAGGGAATCATTGGCTGCAACCTTCATACATGCAATAGCTGACTAACATACGTATTAATAAGTATAGTAACTAGTAATTTAGGTATTAGTTACTAAATATTTTTTACCCCCTCTTCTGCTTATTGCCTGGGGAATTGTGCAACTTCGAGCAGGTAATGCATTTCCGCTTCTCTAGGACGGTAGATATGTTAACCTTATAATTAAATGATATAATCTTCTGACTAATGAGAACCCTTTCGTTTAGTTGCAAAAATTTACTAGAGAGAGGAATCATGTGAATTTGATTAAAAGATGAGGACCCTTTGCTTGGTGGACGGTTGAGATTAATCTTTTTCTGCTTTGGTTATATCTCCTGTAAAAGTAATTGCCACTTGGCTTATGTGGAGTGTTTCTCAACTTTTCACCAATTGAAGAAAGATCTTCTTTCAAATTGTTAAAAGAAGGTCTGAATTTTAATTGTCAACGAGGAGTTAACATCTAATTTGTTTAATAGTTTACACAAAAATTTTATTGAAATCATTATTTACATGTAGAAATGGTTAGTGTATAGGGCATAAATGTGTTGTCATAGGCGTGCTAAAGCATAAAACTGATGATTAAATGTTTGGTTGTGTTAGAATAGCATCAGTTTATGTTTCTTCCTCATTTCTTCTTTATTCAGTTGCACTATATAAGTCCCACATTTGGTGTATATGAAGTTAAACAACCTTGATTCTGCCATAACTATATGTAGCAAAAGCGTTCCTCTTTATCAAGGCTTTCCAAAGCATATTCTGTCTTTCTTTTATTCTTTACAGGTTGGTTATCTTCTTAAACACTACCGTTTATCTTGTTAAATCATTGAATTTCCCCAGCCTCATATTACTTAGGTTGGAATTACTGCTTTCTAGTTAAAGATGCCCTTTTTTGTTTTCCTTTTTTTTTTGGGGGGGGGGGGGAGCAATAAAGGTCCCCGACCATTTGGTGAACACTCTGGAACAATTAACGTTTTGTCTGTGTAATAAATGCATTGACTTTTGTTTCACTTTAAAATTAAAAATATTTATAGTCAAAGTATGTATGAATTATTTAATGGTGACTTTTTCTTTAAATTTACATTATTTTTAAAAAGTATATCTAATTTTCCTTGAAAAATACATTTCATTAAAATCTAAGTGCATGTAAATAGACCACATTTTTTAGTTAGTATCATTTGATAAATATGAGTAAAGGGTGTTTTCAAATGAGAGGTTGCTTATACATTGAATACTTATAAAGAAATAACATATAGCTATGTGAATCCTTCCACATTTTTCATGTATATTGATAAAAATTTGTTTTGATATAATTTTTCTTGGTCAATAATACATGCATAATTTTCTGTTTTTCCCCCTTCCCAATTTTTATATTTAGCTTGTAAGAAACATTGCAACCCTTGTTAATTTCTATTACAGACCGCATTATGTGATGTGGCCACAATATTGCTGATGCAGCAGATAAAGTGAAAGCACAACAAGTGAAAGCACAACTGTGCTGGACAACAAAGGTGTTCTGTAAGCACTGCAATCACAACATGGCTGCAGGTGACCTTTTGGACATCATACTTTAACAGTTGGGCCTTTTGTAGATAGTCCATTGTTTTATTTTTGGAGGGGGTTTTCTCTGATAGTGATTAAACCTTGCTGAAAAGTGCTTGCATATGTGACACTTCTTATTTTGGAGTGAATTTCATATGTTAGATAATGTCTGGCTGCTATTAAATCAGTACTAGTAATGGGGTTCACATTCTAATGTTTGGTGGAAATGGAAATGTTTGCGCCTTAATATTTCAATAGGGTGTCTATATCATTAGGTATTACGATGTAAATGGATTTATAACATTTTGTTTTCTTTACCCTATGCCTTAATAAATGGGCGGATTCTGTCATAGATGGGAGGTGAAGCTTGTAGATGATAGTGGTGGGAATGCATGGATGTAACTCAGGACCTGCTCACCTTGTAAATGCTGAGGTTGATTCCATGGGAGGAGTTGTTGATGTCGGAGTTGGTAAAGGTTTGAAAACCTCTCCGCGTAGAGCAGCAATTGAGAAAGCTCAAGCAGAGCTCAGGTGATGATGGGAAGATCGGTTATGTGGTTCATTCCTTGTTGAGTAATTTTTTTTAGTGTGTCAATTTGTTCTGATGCACAAAGAATAACTGTTGAATATTGATAACAGACTGGAGTATAATGTTCGTGAGGAAAAAAGAAGGGAGCTAGAATTTCTTGCAAAAGTATGGGTGTTTTGATCCTTTGAGCTTACGTTTCCTGATTCTTTTATTTAAATGATGATTACTTGTGTCTTGTAAGTGCAGGGTGGGAATCCCCTGGACTTTAAGTTTGGGAATGCTGCTTCGGTTAGTGTCCAGTCTACTTCACTCACTGATCAACATCAGGATCAATTTGTGACCAGGTTGGCTGTTTTTCTGTTTGCTTTTGTTCCTTGCCCTATGTGCTGCTTGTTTATGAATCTCTTCTCTGCACAATTTGCTTATTGATATTCCATTGCATCTTTCTGCTGTCCTCTCCCTCATATCATGACCTCAGTGAAGCAAAAGGTAGTTTTGCATTGACTGCCTCCCCTCATGGTGACTCGGTCGATAGCAGTGCTAGACCAGGGGCTCTTTCAATTAATGAGCCTAATACTGCTGATAATCTGTTACTTTTTGATGGTGAGAATGAGTTACCTGAAAGTAAAAGGAGGTCTCTACATTCGAATAGAAGGAATTATATTGCTCCATCAGAACAGTCTTCTCAAATCGATGGGAGTCAAAATGCTAAGGAGTCAGAAGATTCTGCTATTTTCCGCCCATATGCTCGAAGGAATAGGTCCCGACCATATCATGGTCCTCGGGGGGCTTCAAGGGATGGGAAGGGGTTAACGTCTGAGACAAACAACCAAAAGGTCCATAACTTGCCTTCTGTTTCTAAGCCAAAGCCTGCTAGTTTAAATGGTGATGTGATTACCAAAGATCTAACATCTAATATTCTATTGGATAATGAATTGGATGGTGCGCAAGCTCATCAAACAGCTTTTGGCAGTATTAGTGTTCTTGAAGAAAATTTGAAAATCCCCATTAATAGAAGTATTAACGAAGATAAATGTACTTTACATTCTCAAGATGATACTGTACAAAACTTAGTTGTTATGGCTTCAGGGGAGGCTAATGTGGTTGAAACAAGCGAACCTGCAGTTTTGGCTGATCTTGAGCCTCCCCCTTTTGGAGGTACTGCAAAATGTGATAATGAAATTTGTTCTAGTCAACTAAATGGCTTTGGCAACATAAAAGTAGACAGGAAAAGTGTATTAGGCATGAAGAATTTTGATTCAGAGTCCTCCTGCACTCAAACTAGCCTAGGTAGAGATGTAAATAATGATAGTTACATGTGTGCTAATACAAAGAACGTTGATGCTAATGGAAATGATATGAAACAAGCAACAGAATTTCAGAAGAAATTAAACTTAACGTGTGAAGTTGTAAAAGAAAGGAAGAGGACCAGGACTGGTGAAAGTGATGCTACTGCTAACTATGATCAGGATGTTGGTTGTCAAAACCATTGTCGTAGTATTAATATGGTTGAAGATGAGGAAGATATGCATATTAGCAGTTCTTCCGTGCAAAACAAGGTGAATGATTGTTGCAATAGTAAGGGAGTGCGGCCCAATGTCAGCACTATATCAAAAACTGATAAAGAAAGTGACGTCTTGGTGGATCATTGCTACTCTATCAAAGACAACAGCTGTGAAAGACATCAGGGTCCTATGGATGTGTCAATTTCTAAACCTCCTCGGACTGCTCTGGAAGAAAAGGTTAATGCTGCTGCCTCTGACTGTGGACCATGTTCTAGTCACTTGAAATTGGCAGACAAGGCTAATGAAGATTTCATTTTGGAAGAGGCTCGGATTATAGAGGTCCTCATTTTTTGTTTCCATGTCTTGTGATTAATGCTCTTTTATTTGTCAAATTTTGGAAGTTATTATTTTTGTTAGGTGTAAGCAATAAAGGTCTGACATGATATGATAAATAGGCCAAGCGCAAGAGGATCGCAGAATTATCTATTCAGACATTACCTGCAGAAGACCACAGAATATCTCACTGGGGTTTTGTCCTTGAGGAAATGGCATGGTTGGCAAATGATTTTGCACAGGTTTAAATTTCTAGACCTGCTAGAGATTCCCTTCTCTCCCCCTTTCTGCTTGAGAGTCTCTAACATTTATGGACTGGCAAAATTATTACTAGCCATTTTGAAATTTTGATTTTTGATCTTTGATTGTTGAATGTGTTTGTAGGAGCGTCTTTGGAAGATAACTGCTGCTGCACATTTGTGTCATCAAGCTGCCTTTACATCTCGATTAAGATTTGAAAAACAAAGCAAACATTGGGAATTAAAAAATTTGGCTCACAGCATGGCAAAGGCTGTCATGCAGTTTTGGCATTCAGTTGAACTCTTTGTTGACAATGATAATCCTGGCTTTAACTTCTTTGGTGGTTCTGCTGAATCTGGGAAAGTTGATGCAAATGAAGCTTCTAGGGACAAGAGAAGAAATTCCAACATGATGCTGGTTGTTTACTTGTACCTTTCACTCTATCCATGAAAAAAATAAAAAAACAGAAATTTCTTGGACCTTTTCTGTTTGCCACTACTTTGGTCAATATGGTGATAAGACTTCTGTTATATAATTTTTTTCTATATTTATTTAGCTGCTGTCCAAGAATTGTTCATTTAGGTGTCAGATGATGCTACTTCAAGCCACTTAATCAATAGCATGTAATTGGCATATAGAATCTGTGTTTCTTTCATATGATGCCATGGGAACTAAAATAATTTGCAAAATTATATGGTCCTTGTTGTACTTGTTGAAATTAGTTATTCTTATTATCTATTGAAAGCTCTAAACTTTGATACTTCAAATTAATTTGATTATGCATTATGTTTTTGTATCATTTACAACTGGAGATTATTTCTGAATTGAAAACTACAATTCTTATTTGAAATTTTTTATCCCCACCTTTCATTATTTTCAAATGATATATTGGCTTTACATATTACATTTTTGCCTTTTTGTGTTGGACTGCTGTCAACTTTTGCTGATATGCTCATTTGTCTGACATCTGCCTATTTTGTGCACTATAGCTGGATGCATAAGAGGTGAAAGCATAATATATGTTATCATTATGACCTGGAAGTATTGAGATATCTTTTGCTTTCTAAACTGTTCTGTAGTATGACCTATTTCTTACTAATGTTATGATGTTGGGTTTTGTCAGGAAACAAGCAAAGACTTGGAGGGACAATGTCCCAGAAGAAATGTGGCACTTAAATTGCAAGCTTATGCTTTGAGATTTTTGAAGTATAACAGCTCTTATGAAATTTCCTCTCAAAGGGTTGCACTGACAATGCCTGAAAGGATATCTGACTCTGGCAATGTGGACATGTCATGGGAGGAGCTTCTTACTGAAGTATGGACCAAGTTACCTTATAAGTATTTGGTTAACATATTAATGTTGATGTTAGTGACCCATCTCTCTCTCTTTCTCTCCATATCACATGTTTATTGGCACTAACATGCTAGTTTTATCAAATGTTGTAGTTGAATCCCATTGGATGAGGCTGTTTCATCTGTTGGATGATTTAGACGGATTGCTTTTTGTAATTTATTCATTATCATGGATTTAAGCAAGTAACTCTTGTCCATGTTGCATTTTGGTTTGACAGGAAAATCTTTTCTATATGGTCCCTCCTATGGCAATTGATGCATATAGAAAATCTGTTGAATCTCATTTTCTACAGTTCGAGGTAAAATTATGACTAGAGATGCTCCATTTACTGCCTTTTTCTACTTCTGAATGGTATAGACTATAGAGGCTTTGGCAATGACATTTTAATCTTCTTGATTAAAGATATTAGCGCCTGGAGAAATTTTGTGGTGGCATTGTTTTTCTTATGTTATCAATGTGATTGTTTCTAATAATCATTTAACCTTTTAATTGCTATCATTGGGGTAATAAAATTGTGATTTTTCCAGAAAACTGGGAGTGGCATGCAAGAGGAAGTTGAGACATCTTTGTATGATACCGCAGCAGGTAATGTTGGGACTATTTATATCATTTAATACGTACATGCATTGTTGATCAGTTGTGAACTTGTTACAGTTTTGTTTTTAATTAAAATGTAGAGGTTGGTTCTGAAGAGATTGCATATGATGAGGATGGAGGAGAAACCAGCACTTATTACTTGCATGGTGCCTATGAGGGTAGCAAAGCATCAAAATCTGCACAGAAAAAACACAATAACATGATGAAGTCTTATGCTCCAGGGTCCTCTGAAGTTGGGGGTGATTTGCCTTATGTACACTATACTGTTGTAACTCAGCCATCCATGCTATTTGGAAGAAGGCCTGCTAGTTTAAATGTTGGATCGGTACCAACAAAACGGAAACGCAAGCGTATGGCTTCTAGGCAGAGAGTTGTAAGTCCTTTCATGGTCACAGGGACAATGCAGGCTCAAAATAAGACAGATGCTTCAAGTGGAGATACCAATTCCTTTCAGGATGACCAGAGTACTTTGCACGGTGGATTGCAGATCCAGAAAAGTTTGGAGGTGGAGTCAGTTGGAGACTTTGAGAAGCAGTTACCTTCTGATTGTGCGGAAACAACTTTCAAACCAAAGAAGAAGGCAAAGAATCTGGTAATCATCATTTTGTATTAACTGCATTCTTATATTTAGAGATACATAGATCTTTTTTCATTTTTCTAATTTTTTAAATTTTTGTATTTGTACATCAGCTTTAGTTGCTTAACAAGTATATCTGCAGGTTTCTGCATATGATCAGAGATGGCAACTGGATTCTATTGTTCTAAATGAACAGGTAATTCCTTATATTTAATAAAATTTCCTCGCTGCAATATCAGTCTTCCTCTTTGGAGTTGATGAAACTAAACTAGGGCTTCTGGCTTTAAGTTTGACATTAATAAGAAGTATGTTATTACACTAACATGAGGCTTTATTTTGCCAAATATATTGTTTAATTTGCCATTTTCTAACTGTTAAATGTTGATTCTATTATGTGAAGCTATTCTGAGATTTTGAAGATATTTCCATTGGATAAATTTAGTTTTGTCCACTCATTGGTTATTATGGGTTGGCCCAACAAGATACTGGAATTATTGATGCTGGTTTTGTAGAAGAATATGTTTAGTGCTTGGACTTTGAATTGATTGTTAAAATGTGATTTGGACTTCTGTCTTGCTCTATCCTCTCCTCCTTTGTTAGATATGCGAATGCAAATTTGCTGGGGTAAAGTTGGATTTTAGGAATAAATTGGTTTCTATAAGGCTTCATGGGTATAGCTTTTTAGTTTATCCAAAGTAAGTATTTAGAAAACACTTATTACGCTACCCAAGGCTAGCTCAAGTGGTGGGGAGGGTGGGGTATGGGTAAAGGGTCACATGTTTGATTCCCCTCTTGTAACTCCCCCTCCCAAAAAAAAAAAACTTGTTACTGCAGATTTGTTGCAATCTTCCTAAGTATATAGGAGGAGGACGACCAGTTCAATTTGTTTTATATTTGTTGTATTTTGATGGAACCTCTGTATATTACTTAGTATTAAGCAAAACAATCCCACTCAGATCAGAAGGACAAGGTAGCATTGAAGAAATATAGTAGGAAATTGATGAAAACAAAGAGAAAGGGAAATGAAAATGGTCCTCTAGCATTCGAGAGGCTAGAGTCTCTCCACACAGGTCTGAGTGATTTTCTGCCTACCTTCCCCCACTCAACACTCCAGCTCAAATACTGCTTACCACCACTTTCTCTTTCCTCACACCATTTGCACCCCATGCTGAGTTAGTTAAGCCAAGGGCACCAAATCACAATTCACATTGGCCCCCCCATCTATTTTTTTTTTTCCTTATTATTATTTTTTCCCTTACTATAGACCCTTATAACCCCAGGCCCAACATACTTGGGTCCAACAATACCTGCCCCAACAAGATTCACCTCGTCCTCAAGGTGGAAAGCTGGAAATTGCAGCTTAATAATATCATAAGCTTCCAAGTCTTTTCAAATTCAAGTAATTCCATCGATTTGAACAATATCTCCACTTGCCCATTTGTCATTTTTCTTGTTTTCCACACAGCTTCAGGCTGACCCACCTGAATTCTTGTTGACTGTAGAAGCTCTAAATGATGGGCTACTGGTCCATATTTCTCCAGTACTTCATGAAGCCAATAAAATCTTGAACTCAGGTTCTCATTGGCTCTCTTTGTTAAGGACTTTAGCTTGTAAGGTCTGAGTTTCCAATAAATAAGGTCTCCTATGTTAAAAGAGACATCTCTTCTATTTTTGTATGCATCTACCTTCATTTACCCCTGTGCCTTCTCACCACGCATCTTCAATTCAGCCACAATCAGATTTCTCTCCTTGATGGCTTCATTCACATCCTCTACTAGGGAATTGATATTTTCCAATTTAAACACAGTTGGTGGTTCCTGTCTGTAAAGAGCTTCAAAAGGTGTCATGCCTGTTGAGCTCTTGTAGGTAATGGTGAACCAAGATGCAGCCCATTGCAGCCACCTATTCCCTTGCTGTTGTTGAACCAAAGAGTCGAAACAAGGTTCTCCCAGCCTGTCTTTAAGGCCAGTAATAGCAACATGAACAGTGCACTGTCCCACTTTATTTTGCAAGACTAAAAATCTCTCCCAATCATTGGACATCAGAATATTTTAACCACCACCCAAAGATGCTCTTCTGTCACAACCACTAAGTCCCCTAATCAGTATAATCACTGGCCTTTATATAATACCTCAGAGCAGCCTCTTTGCTTAAAGGAACATTATTGGATAAATTCAAATTTAAGTTTTACCTTGGCTGATGTACACAGCCCCTTCATATACCTGAAAGAAAATCTTCCTCCTTCTTTCAAGGACTTGTTCACCACAATATTCACTCTATTTTTCTTCCTTCTTCTGCATTGTAGCCACCGTGATAGGCACCTATCAAATTTACCAGATGTGTGGCTGTCTCATAGATAACCTCCTGTGTATAGGATAGAACAAGTTTACAAAGTATCAGCAATTTGCAAAATGTTATGCAATGAAAACCATGCTCTGTTTCAGCAGCCATGAAGAGAAGTCTATGTCCAGAAAACCAAATGCCCTCTTCCCTCATTCCTCCAACATAGTTTTCCTCTGTAATCCCTTTTGATATTGGGTGCAAAAGGATCCCATCTAGAGCCATAACTTTGTTTTCATTTAAAGCTTCCACAATTTCAAAGAGGCCTACATGTTGGTCCTATGGTTCAAGTCCCTCAAACCAAATTGTGACTGTTGTCGGGATCTCAACTTGTAAACCAAAAGGAATGTGAACCCCCACCTCACTAAGAAGAGCAAGCAACATATCCAAATGAAAATTCAATTGAGGAGCAACCACTCTCTGAGATAGGTCATCACCATAATTGTTACTTACATTTTCAAGTTCATTTATGAGAAAAAGAGCAACCCCCACCTCATGAGCACATACCTGAGCCGAGGACGTCCTTCCATCTCCAGGTGGACCATGAAGATGGGCTACAAAGCATAATTTTTCCTTTGCTGGGGTCTTTTGTTCAGAAGCTTTGTTCTCCTTGCCACCCACATTTCCTTCACTACCTTTGGCAAAAACCAAAATATGTGATTCTTATTACTATGGTTTGTATCAAGTATTTCCTCCCTGTGCCAACAGAATTCCAATTCCTTCCTTCTTACTGCCTCTGAACCAGACGGAAGTCGCATTAGTGTAATGGAGCTAATGTATGAAAACTATAGATGGGTGTTTGCCTTACCCAATTTCCCATTCAAGTGGTTAACAGGTTTGAGCTGATTGGGTAGGGTAGATAATCGGGTTGGGATACCAGGTTCTCTCCAATAAGACTCAATAGATAGGTATTCTAAAAATTGCTTTGGGCCTCTTTCCCACTTAATTCGCCTAACCTGATCCAAGACCCATATTCTTCCCTTCCTTTTGCCCTTGTCGTCGAGTTTCTCAACTACCAACTGCTGTAGTTGCTGTTTGCACGCACAAAACGTGTTCTCTCCATGGAAACAATGCTCCCTGCTAACTCTTCTGTTGTTTAACACCAGCTCTGATAATGAAACTACTTTCAACGCAAACTCTCGATTTGCCTCTTTTTATATTGGCTTCATGGGTTCAAAAATTGTGTTAATTTTCGACTTCACATCCTCCTTTGGGTCATTCTTGAAGGCAGCACTTAATAGCTCATCAGAATTTTTAAATGGTGCAGACATCAATCTAGTAGGCGCCTTGTGCCTCTTTTTCTCTTTTAAATTCTTCCTCTGTGCTCTCTTGTCTAAGGCCCATCAACATCTCATAGCTATTCCTCCATTGATGGCAGTGAAAACGATCTAACACCTCACTCTTGAACTCTCTCCATGAATGCACAGGAACTTTGATTTCCAACCATTGAAACCAATTGAGAGCCTTCCCCTCCAAGCTCACCGCTACCATATGTAACTTCTTCTCTGCAATTCCATTGATCGAAAAGCATCTCTCCATCTTGAAGAGCTACCCAATTGGGTCTTCACTGGAGAAAATTGGAAGTTTCAGACACTGGTACTTATTTGTTTCCTTTTTTCCCTGCCATTTGGGTTATCTTTGCCAGATTCATTGCTTTCCTTGTCCTTGTTGGTGAATTTCCCTGCACAACAGCCATCGCTCTCCCTCTAGTTTCAGAGTTGAAGGCAGCTCTGGGCTCACTCATTTGGTCACAAAGCTCTAACACAAGAAGCTTCACCATTGATAGCTTTTCTTTCATCTCGTCCTGGTTCTTTTGCTGATCCCCCACCGCCTGTTCTAAAGATTCCACTTGATTCTCCATTCTTATGCCTCCCATACCCCAGAATGTTGCCGCGCTGATACCAAATTAATTGAACCTCTGTATATTACTTAGTATTAAGCAAAACAATCCCACTCAGATAGAAGGACAAGGTAGAAGAATCAAAGAAATATAGTAGGAAATAGATGAAAAATAAAGAGAATGAGAAATGGAAATGGCCTCTAGCATTTGAGAGGCTAGAGTCCCTCCACACAGGTCTGAGTAATTTTCTGCCAACCTTCCCCCACTCAACTCTCCAGCTCAAATACTGCTCACCACCACTTTCTCTCTCCTCGCACCATTCACATCCCATGCTGAGTTAGTTAAGCCAAGGGCACCAAATCACAATTCACACTGGTCCCACCTATCTATTTTTTTTCTTTTTATTATTATTATTATTATTATTATTATTATTATTATTCTTTCCTGCTATAGACCCTTATAACCCTAGGCCCACCATACTTGGGTCCAACAGTTTTAATCTTAAGTTTTCAACTTCCCCTACTTTTACTCCAGAGCGAGGGGGAAAAAAAAACTTGAACCTCTGCAGCTGGTTCTGAAGTTGGAGAATGATTACTATTACAGATCACGGGGTCTCTGGTTATCTTAATGTATAGCATTTTCTATCTAGTAGAGAGAAGAGGGATAAAATACAACCAGGTGAGAATAAAAAGTCCTTCAAAATTTAGACAAAAAAGAGAAAAATCAAAAAGGAAGGAAAAAAAAAAATGACAGTATAACTAAGATGGTCAATCTTTGTACATGTCTTTCTCACTGCTGCTTTAGTCATTTTCATTTAAGAGCTTTTCTTTTTAACCCATTCTACACTCTTCTGGGTTACCATTAATATTTTCTGATTTAGTTATTGTGTGATCTCTTTGAAATGCAGAGGGATCTTTCCAAGAAGAGATTGGACAGTCATCATCTTGAGTCTAATGGAAGCAGTGGTATAATACCTTGTTATCTGTTATAGTGTTGAAATTTGTTTTGTACAATGATTAGTATTCTTCGTGCTTTACACATTCAACTGTCCTGTTTTGAAGGTCTGTATAGACAACATAATGCCAAGAAGCCAAAGATAACAAGGCAATCATTTGATAGTACTTTTGACAACATTAGTCCAATGACTAATTCTATTCCTTCCCCAGCTGCATCACAAATGAGTAACATGTCCAATCTTAGTAAATCCATTAAAATCATAAGTGTGCGAGATCGGGGCCGGAAAGCTAAAACTCTGAAGGTAACTTTGATGTCAACTTAAATGGTAATGTTCTAGCAAAATGTCTTGCTATGACTTTGCTGAATTGTTTATTTATTTTTATCATAGATATCTGCTGGACAGTCAGGTTCTGGAGGTCCTTGGTCGTTATTTGAAGACCAGGTTGTTCGTAGTTCATCAGCTATATTGGATTTTTTCTTATCCAATTTGGAATAAGTAGTTTAGGTTCTATCACTTTGGCTAACCTAGAAGGCTTACCTCCATTTTCTATCACATTGGCTAACCTAAAAGGCTTACCTCTATTTTCTGTTGCAGGCACTTGTTGTCCTGGTACATGATATGGGTCCAAACTGGGAGCTTGTAAGCGATGTTATCAATAGTACACTCCAATTCAAGGTAAGGATGTATGAATAATCTTACATATGGAAGGAAGATTATAAGGTTTTTGGACATGTTAATTTATCCTCTTGTAATTTAAATATTAATTGCTGAAATGAAAAATCAAGATTTTTTGTTTTGATTTCTTTGGTTTGAAGAAAATCAAGCCATGTCATTGTAGGGACTAGGGATCTATAGAATGGTTTAATAAAATGAAATTTCAAGGATCATTTCTCTTTTTGTGGTTTTTTTGATAAATTACAAGATAAATAATAACACCACAGAACAACTTGTTTATTTAGTGCAACAGGCCATTACCTACTGAAAAATCTTCATCTTAAAATATTATCTCCCACCAATTGCTCTTCATCCAGCATGGTAAGTAATAGGACAGATATATGTATAACCATTAGGCACAAGATTTCAGCAGTTGCAGAACTGATGCTGGTTATGCCACCAGGTCAAAAGGAAATATCCGATGCTGTTTTCATTTTTGAAGATTTGACTGCTGCAGTTCTTATTAATTATTTTAATTTTATTCAGATTTGATTGTTTGTGGTGTAATGGATTCTTCACTGACAAGATAAAAATTTGTGACATTTCTAGTGTATCTTTCGAAAGCCAAAAGAATGCAAGGAGCGACATAAGATCTTAATGGATAGAAGTGCTGGGGATGGTGCCGATAGTGCTGAAGATTCAGGGTCTTCTCAGTCTTATCCGTCCACACTGCCTGGAATTCCAAAGGCAGGAATCTTCTATCAATTTTCATTGTTTTTTAATTAATATGCAATGGTGAAACAATGTGTAGTAAACCTGAGTTTTGAGGCTTTGATTGGTTAGATTTGCTCTAGCTTTTACAGGGTAGTGCGAGGCAGTTGTTTCAACATTTGCAAGGGCCTATGGAGGAGGACACCATCAAGTCTCATTTTGAGAAAATTATTAAGATTGGGCAGAAACATTACTGGAGGAATCAGGTTTAAATCCTAGGCAATTATATTACTTGTATCTATGACAACTAGTTGCTATGATATTGGGATTTTGTTTTTTCTTGCCACATTAAACCTTTTATCATTTATTCATGATTTTTTAAATATTTTTCTATCCTTATTGCTTTTTATGAATTTTGATATATATATTATAAATTATTAGACTCCGGGCGTTTAGTCAGGCTTCAAGTTTGCTCTCTTGTGGTTAGTTAGTTTGATTAGTGTGATTATGTGATGCATAATTTTGTTAGATGGTTTGTAATAGCTAATCCTAGGAGAGGTGTGGCTATGATAAATGGTTTCAGTATTTGGATACAATCTATATCCTGCATGTTATCTTGGGTCTGCTGGGGGATAGAGATGGTGCAAGATATTATTCAGTGTCTATCACATGATCTCCATGGGTTAAGTAGCAGGTGGGCCATTATTTGCCTTGAAAGGAAATGGAAATGGAATTCCTTAACTTCCTTCATATTTGTAAATAGAGTATTTACCAGTTTTTCCTTTATAGTATAGCATCTAACATGCAGGTTTATTATTGCAAGTTTGCAACAATTTTGTTGGAAATGTGATATTGAACAATATGCACCTTATTTCGAGCTTTCTGTTTTGTTCCCTCTTTATTGATGGCTGCACTTGGAGCTGAAATGAAATTGCAATTTTCTATGATAATTCCTTGGTCATGCATTGTTAAGATTAGGGGACACCTTGTATAAGCATTAGTATTCAATGATTTTGAAAACTCTGTTGGACCTGATATTCTTCTTTTTACTTGCTTGCTTTATGATTGTATGCTTTAATACCTTTGAATTATGTTCCTGCTTTATTGCCGTTTGAACTTGAGATCTGGCCCCTGCCATGTCTCTATGTATATTGGGTTTATTGCTGGATAATTCCAAAAACAGTGAGTAAACAAAAAAGTTAGGCAGTTAGTTGAGTCATTATTTGTTCTAAATTGTGGTTGTGTACCAAACAGTACAACGTTTTGTTAACAAAAGCTTTTTTGGAATTTTCCCTTTGATTTTCTTTGGTAGTATCTTGTTTATCTATGACAAGATTAAGTGACTAATGTGTGATCTGATTATTTGTGAAGAACATTATGGGCATGTAGTTCTGAGCAACCTTGTGGCAATTGAGGATTTGAAAAGTCAACTTCGTTATCATTTTAGCCCTCTTAGTCTCATAACTTGATTCTAATTAGACATTTTTTGTTTTAATGCAGAATGATAATCAGGATTTAAAACCAATAACAGTCCATAATTCACATTTCCTTGCTCTTTCCCTTTTAACGTAAGTTCTATTTTATTTTAGTTTTTGGGTAATAATAGTTTAGCCTCCAGTCCACATCCTATTCCACTGCCTGCTCTACTCATTTAATAGGAGTTAGTTTCACATTGTAATTTTCACATTTTGGCACCCCCCCCAAAAAAAAAAACTTTTTTTTTTTCTAATTTCGTTTGGCACAAGTATTTTAATTGTTTGTTTTCTGGATGAAGGCCGCTTGATCTTTGTGACATAAATGCACCAGCCCCAGACTCTCTTGCCCTTGGGTATCAAGGTTCTCATGCCGGTGGTTTGGTATTATCAAATCAAGGTTCTGTACCATCAGTACTTCCTACATCTGGGGTGAATCCCTCACTTCCAGGGTCTTCTGGTATGGTTCATGGTAATAACTTGTCTTCACCATCTGGTCCAGCTACTGCATCTCCCAGGTATGAACTTAATACAGCTGGAGATTCTTGCTTTGCAATTAGAAATATGTGTTGCTTTTTTTAGTTTCTCAAGTCAATGGATGGGTGCTAAATGTATTTTCTGGGACAGCAGATATGGGGTTCCAAGAACTTCACCTTTGTCAGTTGATGAGCAGCAGAGAATTCAACAATATAATCAAATGTTATCTGGCAGAAACGTTCAGCAGTCTAGTGTGTCTATTCCTGGATCTCTTTCAGGAAGTGATCATAGCATTCGTATGCTGCCTGGTGGAAGTGGCATGGGCATGATCGGTGGGATTAATAGAAGTATGGCAATGTCAAGGACAGGTTTTCAAGGAATGGCATCATCATCTATGGTGGGGTCTGGGAGCATGCTTTCCTCTAATGTGGCAGGGATGCCAAGCCCAGTAAATATGCACTCTGGAGTTGCTTGTGGACAAGGCAACTCAATGCTGAGACCTCATGAGGCACTACATATGATAAGGGTGAGAGGTTTTCTTATTCCATCCTTTTAGGGTTTAATTCTATTGGTGATATTATTTTGGTGGAATCATGGTTATAAAACTTTTTCATCCATCCAACTCAGCATCCTAATATTGACACGTCTTAAATGGCTTTCCTGGTACTTGTTATATGTATATTTATAGTAAGTCAGTTTTACTTCTATTTTATCTTTTTCTTTTGTTGACATATGTTGTGAATCCATTTCAAGTTTTACTAATAACTTTTCCCCTGTCGCTAGCCTGGCCATAATCCAGAACATCAAAGACAAGTGGTGGTTCCAGAGATTCAGATGCAGGTCACGCAAGGGAATAGCCAAGGTATTTCTGCTTTCAGTGGGTTGAGTTCTGCCTTTAATAATCAGACAACTCCACCACCTGTTCAGCCCTACCCAGGACAAACCCAGCAGCCACATCAGCTGTCCCAGCAACAGTCACATCTTAGCAGTCCTCATTCTCACCTTCAAGGTCCAAATCATGCTACTAATTCACAGCAGCAAGCCTATGCAATGCGATTGGCAAAAGAAAGACAGCTACAGCAGCAACGATATCTTCAGCACCAGCAGCAACAGCAACAGCAACAGTTTGCTGCAGCAAATGCATTGATGCCACATGTCCAGGCACCATCTCAACTTCCCATGTCGTCATCTCTGCAAAACAATTCCCAGGTCCAGTCTCAAAATTTATCTCAGCAAGCATCTCATTCCCCTGTAGCACCTTCATCCCCTTTGACTCCCATGTCATCTCAGCACCAGCAGCAGAAAAATCACCTTGCACATGGGTTAAGCAGGAATCATGGTGCTAGTGGGTTGAATAATCAAGCAGTGAAGCAAAGGCAACGACAGCCTCAGCAGTATCAACAACCAGGTAGGCAGCATCCTAATCAGCGGCAGCATGTGCAGTCTCAACAGCAGGCTAAACTTATGAAGGGAATAGGAAGAGGAAACATGTCAGTCCAACAGAATATCTCTGTAGATCCTTCTCATCTAAATGGACTTTCTGTGCCTCTGGGAAGTCAAACTGCTGACAAAGGGGACCAAATTACACACATGGTGCAAGGTCAAAACTTATATCCTGTATCTAATTTGAACCTAACTCAACCATCAAAGCCATTGGGTTCTGCTCATTCTTCAAATCATTCCCAGTTGCAGCAGAACCTACATTTGGGACCAACAACCACTTCATCAAAGCAACTTCAGCCTGTGGTAACCCCTTCTGATAATAGTACTCAAGGACAGGTTCCACTGGCTCCATCAGGTCATATATTGTCACCTCCCCAGACAGCTGTTCCATCAGCTGTTCTTGCTTCTAGCAATCCCCCGCTGCAGCAACAATCTCAGCTACAGTCTAAGAAAATTAATCAAACTCAATCAAATGTTCAGAGAATGTTGCAACGGAACTGTCAGTTGCATCCTGAGTCATCAAGCAAGCCTCAATCTGATTCAACTCAACTTGATCGGCTGCCTGCAAACAATGCCTCTCAGATTAGTACAGGCACTGCTGTGACTTATGGTTGTATTGATTCGTCTAGTGCGGTACCAGTTATTTCCACCATGGCTTCTCAGTGGAAAACTTCAGAACCACCATTTGATTCCAATATTCCCAATACTGCCACTATAGGGAGTTCCTTGGGGAAAGTACCTGTTAGAAATTCAGCTGGAAATGAGCCACTAGCAACTATCAGTCAAGGGCTAGGCCCTAGACAGTAGTCATTTAGCGTGCCTTCTCATGTACATAATTCTGTTGCACAATGGCAGCAGCAGCCACTGCCTATTCAACAGTCTTCATTGCAACCTTTTCTATCCCAACAGCCATATCAGCCACATGAACAGCATCAACAGGAGCAAGAACAACATTAACCTTAACATGATGCTTTGCAACATCAACCTCAGCGGCATTTGCAGCATCTGCAACCAGGGCAGAACAATTTGTTCGTCTGTCCTAATTCTAAATGAGAATGATACATTCAAATGGATAGAGCAGCCCTGAGAGTGGTTGGTTTTGTCAGGATTGGAGTTTGTATGCCCTCTTGGCAGCAATGTACAGGTATTTATATTTTTTAGTTTACTTTGCCTGGCCTTATATGCACAAATATAGTGAGCATTGAAATGTGGACATCTGTTCTGTTATAGGGATGGGAGGGGGACATGTGACTTTTGCACTGGTGATAAATGAAAGTGTTATTGTTTACAAATATCAGAGGATTTTTCTGAACTATAAAGAATAAAAGAGAGAGAATACTTCGAAAAGCCTTTTGTGGGAAATGTTGTGAGCGAATTCTGACCTACATGAGGCCTTCTATTTACAGAAACTTGATACAAGACATTAAGCTACAATAACTACAGAGATATTACATCCTTATACACAGCAAGCAGACAGTCAGCACACGGCTTATGTAAAGCTAGCATTCACACTACGCATTAACTTCATAATGGCTCCAACATGAACAAATTTTGGTGCAGATAAAACTTCATCCTTAATAGTCACCTTAGTAATTAAAATATGACTACTATTGTCCACATGGCTGCAGTGGTGGCTATTGTTATTTAAATTTCAATGTGTTGCACCATTGAGGTCTTATTTTGATGAGAATCTGTAGTTAGACTATAGTGAAACTTGTAATTGTTCCTCTTTCCTGCAAAATTTACGTTGAGCTGATGTGGTTAGGATTTTTGTCTTAGGTATTATCCTTCTATTGTGACCACAACAATGTTAATCACAGCATCACTGAGTCCAACTGGTTTAGGTTACTGTTACTATTATTCCTAGTTTGGCTCAGGAAATCTCTCTACATCAACTTTTATCTGGAGCTTTTTGTCCCTCCATAAGCGTGCCAGCATGTTCTTCCATAATTTGAATCTAAAGAAATGGTTATGCAAATTGGCTAATGCTATATGATTAAATACATAAATGCTATGTGAGTAGTAACTGACAGTGGTATGACAGCAGCAGTGTTCCTCTCAATTTCATTCTGGTGCATTTATAATGCATAGATCTGTACTAAGTAATTTTTCTCTCAGCTGACATGCACATGGGTTTTGATCCCATTAATTTTCTCATGTAGAATCCAGTAATGAAATTTTGTATTAAGTGTTGCCTAAGTTGCATGGTATTTAATGAAAGTGGATCTGATTTTTAGTGTACATGTTCACCTAGCCTTTTGATTGCTCTGTTGCTGGGTGTATGTCCAATTTTTGATTTTGAAAAAAAAAAAAGACAACTTATTTTATGGGGTTTTGTGCAGATGAAGCTGGTTATTTGATGAGGACATTGGAATTTGGGAACAGATATCCATTGATTTCCGCAGGTCCTGTTAAAAAATTAACTGAAGTTATGTTGGCAGGCATTACTGCTTATTTTATTTGTGTCATTCAAATCTTGTATATTACCACTTTTTAAAAAGGGTCCCCCCCCCCCCTCTCCTCTTCTTCCTGGAAAATATAGAGGTATGTACAGGGTCGTCTCCTTTCCCTTGTACTTTTCTCCCTCATTTTAACTTGTTCTCCTGGCACATGTGCAGAGGAACACAATTCCTTGTTTTCTTGTAGATTAGTGATTGTATTATTTCCCATTTTAGCTAATTGGGATAGCAGTCATTTTTATGGGCAAAAGCCAATTGAAATATTTGTGAATACAAGTTTTTGCACTAGGCAAATGTGTCTTTTATCTTGTACTGCCATTTGCAGTTGTGGAATTACTGAATCTTGTAACTATTTTCACTTCCTAAAATTTAACAAGTTGAGCCTTTCCATATATCAGTGTGGATCAAGTAATTATATATGAATTTCTGGTACAAAATGCTTGTATTCAGCAGGTTTTGCTAATGGGAACCATTATCATGGTTGGAGGTGTGAAATTGGTTTTGGTTGTTGGATGGGTAAGTTTTCTATTTTTATTTGTTTTGTTTAATCATTTTGGATAACGCCTTCAGTCCTGTAACTTACTGCTTTATGTTTTTTGTCCTTAGATGGAGCTGGTATTTTGTGGTTGTGTTCTGTTCTTATGTCTGAACTTTTGTCTAAATTGTTTGTTTTTTAACACGAGACATAGATTAATGCACTTTATTTTTTGCTATCATTTTTGAGGAAGTGTTTATGTTGTACTGGAAGAAAATGAGTTTTTCCTTCAGAAATTGTAATGACGTGGAAGACTGCTGTTACTGTGGGATGAGAGACAGCTAATCTAGTCAATATAGGGTGAGTTATTTGGTTGCTCATGGACCTGATTTATGAAGAATATGTCAATAACAATCATGTTAGATTTCCTCATTGGAGCAGTTTCAGATTTGAATGCAGTTTACAATACCACCAACTGTTGATATATCTCAGTACTGATGTCCAGATGTAAAAGTGTTATCATTATTAGGTACTTGGAGTTCCGTCGAAGATGAATTTGGGTCTACTGTGGGAAGTGAGGAAGTTGGGTCTATTATGGTAAACGCTCCATCTTTTCAGCCGCAAATCTTGGCACTACTATGTAATTTGATATCCGTGTATAGAGTCAATAAACTTATCAAAGCAGGTGTTTGAAGTGGTGCGATCCATTAATGCACTTATATTGGTGGGTTTCTGTTGGCTTCTTGCAAAGCCAGCCAGCTGGTACAAGGAGTATACCTAGGAATTTCTCATTTTGTGGATGTTCAGACGGATGGATGTACTATGTTACTTATTTATCCCTGTTATGTTGATTTTTATTTTAGCACATAGGCTGATGTTTATTATATCTAAAATTGATCTGTTTGTTTTAGTTAGAATTTATAAACGTGTTGCTTTTGTTACCATGTTTTATCGAGGACTTTGGTTCCTCTCAAATTAGAACAATTCTGGGTTTTGATGGCAACTGTATTAAGTAGGTTCATGCTCATTTTCTGTAGTGTATGCAAGAAGCAATGGGTACAATCTGCCTCTAGAGAGGTGGTCTTGTGGTGGGGTCGGGAGGTTGTCCTGGGACTTGAAGCATCCTGTTTGGACTTCATCTGAATTTTCAATTGAGGAAATTACCTGATTTCCTCTAATAGCATTGTCAGGGGATTGCTCTGTGGTATTACCAAATTTATTTTCATCTGACCTGATGGTTAAGTGAGAAGAGAGAGGGAGACAAAGTTTACCTTTCTGTAATTAAGAAAAAGTATATTTATTTCTTTTCTCACATAATTATCAATATCATGTACGTAAGAGGATGGGTGTCATACCGTGGTTATGATGTTGGTGAGTTTTTTGGTCCTCAGATCATTAAAGAAAAGATAGAAGAGACCATGCATTTTGGTGGAAACAGTAAAGTTAGTCAATCTGGAGTTTAGCATCCAGTCTCTACGTCCATCACAATTCTGTCAGGCTGAGTGATGCAAATTTGAAATTTACTGCTTTATGTAGATTTGGTTTTTGTGCAATTCACTATCCTAATCATTTTCTGTTGCTGTATCATAACAATGATTATGTGAAAAGAAAGAAAGAAACAAATTTTTAGTTATAAAATAATATAGATATTTATTTATCTCTATTTTCTTATGAATTGACAATCATGTCACTACAAACTTCAAATCGGGACATCGGGCTTTTAGCAACTTGGCTGTACATTGAAAAACATGATCATTTGCCAGCTTACAGAGTCAGATGTATTTTATCAACAACTTTAATATTTGGAATTTATAGTTGTCTTAATATTTATTTTATTTCAATTATGATTATGCATTGGAAAGCTTGCTCAATTAAAAGAAAATATAAGTCTAAAAAAATCTAAAAAAATAAAATAGATCCATTTTTAAAAAATCCTGCTTCGGACTCATACTAAAGCTGTGTTTGAAGCTTCTTCGACGTGGTTTCCCAAAGTGTTGCCAAATTGGCACTAAATCAACTTCTTTTAATTAATTAATCCCCCCATATTTGTTTAGTAATTATTGTCCCTGCGCAAAATTGCTTCTTACCTTCGCGGGGCCAATGCGCGTCACTTTCTGAAGCTTCCTTCATTTCTTCTTCTGCTTCATAATATTCCTGGGCGAAGGACTCACAGCACGAGAAGCTACCGCCCATGGGTTTTCTCTTTATTGCATTCTATTCAAGTTCTGGTCTCTATCATGATCATCATTACCCAGTTCAATCACCAAAAAAATAAAAAAAATCCTTAATCCCCACCAACGATATTTTTACCACACGGGTGTCGATCTTGTGAAAAGGATTTCGAATCAAGAATCTGATCGATTTAAAATCTGCTTGTTAAAAAAATCCTTGTTCTGCGAAGTGGGCTATTGCAATTGGCGTTGTTCTGAAGCCAAACGTCGATGCAATCCATGTGGAACACATGGCTGGTTATATAAAGGTGTAGCTTATAAAGTGGGCAATTGCAAAACTATGATTATTGCAGATGATATTTAGCACCAGATTCCTAGTTATATAAAGGTGTCGCTTATAAAGATGCTACTTGGCTGAAAGATGTAGGGATACAAACAATTATTGCTTACCATTATTATGAAAGATAAACAGAGAATATTCTTGAACAGAAAGAAAGAAAACGTTAAATGGAGAGAAGAGTCAGTAAGGTTGCTTTGTCGATTATAATTGGCAGGGGAGTTATGTAGGGTTTCAGGAGCCGAAGGGAAAATTAAAGTAAATACTTCGGCCCAAACACTGAATTAGTGTCACTGGAGCAATCACGTGTAGATTAGTGGTGGACCAATCATGTGATGCCATGTGGCGTTGGTACCCATTGGGCAAAATTATATATATATATATATATATATAATATTTTAAAGGATAGGATCAGACAAGGAAAGAGGATATTGTAAAATAATATTTAAAATAAATACAAATATTTTAAAATATAAAAAATTAAAAAAAATTATATATGACAACAAATCTCAATAAAATAGATTAGATAGAGTACAATAGATGACATAAATTTTTATTGCAAAATATCAAAATTTTGATTTAGACAAAAAATAAAAATAAAAACCAGTTTTTGATTGTTTTATTGTCAAATCATCTAACTTTTAATTACTTTAACTGATTTTTTATCCAATCAATTTTTAGGGTTAATTGAACCATAATCATGACTGATTTATCAAAATTTCAATGAGTGGTTAGATCAATTTGTTTTTTTCAACCATACTTATGACATATAATAACTTTAAATAATATAAAAAAAATTCCACTTTGTGGGAATATTTATAAAGGTGTGTTTACTTTTAGAAAAGATATATTTTTTAATTTCATTCCTTAAAAATAGTTTTCATTTTTCATTTTTTTAATTTTGAAATACTTTCAAATATTTTTCATTTTATCAAATGTTTTTGTTGCTTTTCTAATTGGTCATTGGCTAATTTCTGGATTGTCTTGCCTATTCACTCATCTTATCATTAGCGTATTTTGAAAAAGATGACCAATGCAATCGATCACTTGGAGGTATTTCATTACATATTATACTATCACCAAGTCAAATTCATATCCAATGGTAAACTTTAGTTCTAACTGCCATTTTAGTACCATAGTTTGTTTACTAACCTAGATGAAACAATAAAAAATTGAGGACTTTGCGACCAAATATGCAAGTATTTGAAAGATGAAACATTCATAATCAATAAGTGCCAATTATAGCAAAAACCATGAGCAAAATAATACATAGTTCAAAAATTTTACTAATTTGGTTTACATCAAAATTAACAAAAGTTCATCTTCATTAAATTAGTAATATTTTTTAAAATAATAAAATAACAATAAAAATTTAAAAAGCCCCTTCCTATTGCCTTTTGTCAAAGTAAGAGAGAGAGAAAGGGAGAGAAAGAGAAAGAGGATGATGATGATGAGAGAGAATGGAAGGAAACAGCAAGAGAGAGAAAGGAAAGAAATGATGTGTGGTGGGGGTTTAGAGATTTTGATTATGTATTAAGTTTTAGCAAGAAAATTTCCTTTACTATGATTTAGAATTAGTAACATTTACATTTTATTAAAATAAGACCTTTTAATGAGAGACTGGTCCCTTACTAAATCTTTTAGTGAGGGATAGAAAATAGTTAAGGAATATTTTTTGTCATTCTTTGGGAATTTTTACCAATTTTAAAAAACATGTTACAGAAAAGTAATATAATCGAGAAATTCCTTGCTATTTAGTGAAGAATTAATGAGAGATAATATCTTTCGTTATTTCTCATTTCTATTGTTGTATATATTTGATATATCAAGATGATATATAACTAGTAATATCAATTAAAATTAACCACAAATTATGAAAGTTCAATAATATAGATTAAATTACATTTTTTAAAATTAAAAATATTTAATTTTAAAATTTTAAACAATAAAAAATTAAATTAAAAATAAAATAAAAATTTAAGAATGAAAATGTTAAACTAATGACTAAAATTTATGTGATTAAGAATTTAACTCTTATACAATTAATACTAATAACTTTACCTATGCTGTACTTTCATGTAAATCATTTTCATAGTCGGTCTTAAGTCCAAAAAAAAGAAGAGAGTTGTATTAGACAATTTATAACTAACGTAAAACTTTGTCAAATTTTTATATCATGATTTATTGATATGTTAGAGGCAATGCTAGGTGGTTGCTCGAAAGTAACACGTTATGTAGCTTGAGTACATTCCCACATTTTCATAAACGAATGCGGGTAAAGAAACTAGTTCACGAAAATAGGATTTGATTTGGGACTTGTAATATAGTTACATTTACAGGTAAATCAATGGAAATCGAAGATACCATGATTAGGAGAGGGATTAATTTTATATGCTTACAAAAAACTAAATGGGTAGAAAAAAAAGTAAAGAAATTAGACACTTCAAGTTTTAAACTTTGGTACACTAACAAAGCTAAATCTAAAAATGAAGTATATATAATTGTGGATAAGTTTTAAAAAAACTTTATGGTAGATATAAAAAAAATAGGAGATAAAATCATAGTGTTAAAGTTTATAATAGAAAGAGAAACTTTCAATGTTATTAGTACTTACGTACCATAAGTAAGCTTAGAAGAACATTATAAGGTAAAGTTTTGAAAAGACTTAGGAGATTTAGTTTGGAGAATATAATCAGGAGAAAAGATTCTTTTAGGAGAAGATCTTATTGATTATGTAGGGAGTGCATTTAGAGGTTATAAAGGTTCACATAGAGGATATGGCTTATGGAAGGCAAATGCAGATGGTAAAATTATTCTAGACTCTTCATTAGTATTTGAGTTTATTATAGCCAACACTTATCTTAGGAAGTGTGAAGAGCATCTTATCACGTACAAAAGTGAAGGGGCATGTTCTCAAATTGATTTCTTTATAATATGGAAAGTGGATAGAAAACCATACATGGATTGCAAAATTATACATGGAGAGAGCTTGACTGCCCACCACAGAGTCTTAGTTATGGATGTTCAAGTTAAGATGATAGTAAAGAGTAAATGCTAAAATAGGGTGTTACAGATCAAATAGTGGCAATTGAATGGAAATAAAGAAAAGAACTCGTAAAGAAGAATTTTGGAGGAAGGGTCATGGGAAGTATAAAAAAGTGCTAACAATATGTGGGATGAAATGACTAAAGAGATTAAAAAGGTGAAAAAAGAAATAATCAGTTAATCAAGAGACTTTAGACTTAAGGATAAAGAATTTTAGTGGTGGGATGTAAATGTGTAAGATAAGGTTAAGGTTAAAAAAGAGTGTTATAAAGTATTGTCTTTGTGTAAAAATAATAAAAAATGAGAAACATATAAGATAGCTTAAAAAGACACTAAGAAAGCAGTAAATGAAGCGAGAGCTAGGGCATTCAATGGGTTACACCAATTATTAAGTACTAAAGTTAGAGAAAAAATTATTTATAAGTTAGTTAAAAGTAGGAAAAGAAAAATAAAAGACATAGATCAAGTAAAATGTATTAAGAATGAAGACGAGAAAGTTTCGGTCACGGAATAAGATATCAAAGAAAAGTAGAAGGGTTATTTTCATAAATTATTTAATATAGGATATGGAATTTTATTGCACTTGAATAGGATAAACACTAAAGAGAATGCCTAAAATTATACCTTTCATCGTAGGATTCGAGAGTTATAAGTAAAAGAAGTATTAAAGAGGATGAAAAATAGTAAAATAATTGGATTGAATAATATTTATTGGGGTATGAAAATATTTAAAAGTGAAAGGTATAAGTTTGCTCACAAAGTTATTTAATGAGATTATGAGGTGTAAGAGAATGTCAAATGAGTAAAGGAAAAGTATTTTAATATCTATTTATAAGAACAATGGAAACATACAAAACTGTGCAAATTATAAGAGAATTAAACTCATGAGATACACTATAAAGTTATGGGAAATGGTAATTAAGTGAAAATTAAGGCAAGAGATTTCAGTTACAGAAAATCAATTTGATTTTATACTAGGAAGGTTGACCATTAAAGCAATATACTTGCTGCGAGATTGAGAGAGATATCGAAGGAATTAGAAAGACTTACACATAGTATTTATCAATTTGGAGAAGATATATGATAGGGTGCCAAGAAAGGTTTTATGGAAGGTTTTAAAAAACAAAAGAGTTCGTATTACTTATATTTGAGCAATTTAAGATATGTATGATAGAGTTACAACTAGTGTAAAAATAACTGGTGGGCCCACAAAAGATTTTTCAATAACCATTAGTCTACATCAAGAGTAAATTTTGAGACCTTATCCTTTTATTTTAGTTTTGGATGTGCTTATTAAACATATCCAAGAGTTGACCATAATGCATGTTTTTTACAGATAATATAGTCCTAATTGGATAATTGACTGAGGAAATGAAGGAAAAGTTAGATATATAGAGACTAACTTTAAAAATACGTAGATTCCTTTTAAATATAAGTAAAATGAAGTATATGAAATATAAATTTAGTAAGAGAAGCACTAATTCTATCATAAAAGTAAAAATTAAAGAACATATCATACCATAAGTCACACAGTTTAAGTATCTTCCGTTTATCATATAATATGATAGGGAAATAGAGAAAAATGCAAAATATAGGATTTAAATACTATGGGTGAAATAGAGGAGTGCTTTGATCGTTATTTGTGATATAAGTGTATCACTTAAGGTTAAGAGTAAGTTTTATCACACAATTATAATACTTGCAATATTGTATGGGATTGATTATTGGGCAATGAAAAGCTAATAATGAAATAAGTTCAATATTATAGAGATGAGAATATTGTGTTAGATAAGTAGACATACCAGAAAAGATAGAATTAGAAATGAATATATTAAAGAGAAAGTAGAGATCACACATATTGTGAAAAAAATTGTAAAATCACGTCTTAGATAGTTTAGGCATGTGTGGAGAAGACCCATAGAAGCCTCAGTAAAGAGAGTAGATCAGATAGAGAATAGTCTAATAGTCAAAGGTAGAGAGAGATAAAAAAAAAATTATAAGCCAAACTATTAAGAAGAATTTAGATTTAAATGATTTGTCTAAAAATATGATTTATGATAGAGTTTTATAGTATCGATTGATCCATATAACCAATCCTACATATTGGAATAAGACTTGTTTTTGTCGTTGTACAGTTAACACTAGTATCAATATCATTAATCAATATTCTACTTTTTTGGGGAACAAAAAGTGAAAAATGTATAAGGAGATATTATTGGAATGTTGATCCCAAAAAAGGAAAGTAGAAGATTTTCTTCAATTCTCACTCGATAAAAGATGGGGCCTACATGAATCAACATCTTAGTTTTTGCATGGCTTGGATGCACATTAAAAAGAAAACACACTATCTTCATGCCTTGCCTTTTTTGTCATCTAACCAAAAAAGTGAAACTTGTGTGTACCAAACATGTAGGCTTTCACTCTTTACACTACATTACTATGAAATTCACTTTTTAGTTTTCCAAATTTTGAAATATATCTTTTTTTAGTTAAACCTTGATTTTATTCTTCTTCATTACTGTTAATTAGTAGGTTAAGCTTTTGTGTAACATTGGAACTCAAATTTTTTTTCATATTTTTCACATTTATTACTAATTATGGGTTCTATTTTATTTTTGATTGATGTAAATATTTGTTTGGCTAGTAATAAAAAGACAACCATAAGATGCACAATTATATATATTATTATTATAAAATTTGACTTCTAATTATTTCAATTTCTCAAGATAGGTTGCAAGAAATTTTTTGGTCAATTCTCTAATTTTAATATTACTTAAGGATGTGAATTAGTTAAAATATGCTCCCAAAACAAAAATGTGAATAACACCTAATCCTAACGCCAAAAAAAAAATTTCATTTACTTTGTTCACTCTTTGTATTAATTAATTGTCTAAAGACAAACTATTAAGTAGGGTAATAAATTTCTTTTTTGGGTACTTTGAGGGAAGATTAAATACCTATAGTAATTTAGCAAGCTAGCCTCATCACATTTTAATTTCAATTCAAATATAATTTAAGATAGAACCTTCTCATTGTTTGTGCCAAGCCATTTCTAATGATTTGCATTTAAAAAAATTGAAAGAATTAAAGAAAAAGAATAAATCTTTGACCATAATTCCATGAAATAGAATGAATCTCGCTTGGTGCACAGTCCTACAAGGAATTCCCAAAATAGTTTTCTCCAAACTTCTCCTAACAACATAATTTTCAATAACATGATTTCCAATCCTGACATGGATAAAACAATAGCTTATCATTTTGTTCAAAACTCTCAACCTTCTTCAATTGCCAAAGGCTTTAATCCTAGAAGGTACATACTTTCACTATGATTCATTCTATCTTGAAATTTTTGATTTATCTTTGTTGTGATGTTGGATGGAAATTAACCTTTGTATATGTGTTTTGGTTTGTGTTTTTGTGTGTTCTTCAAAGACATCAAGTTGACGTGTTAGGAGTTGTAAAGAGGAGAAATACTATAGCAGTGCTAGATAATGGTATTACTGTGATGTTTATTAGGAATATTGGTCATTGTATTAAATCCATTGACCAAAAGAAATTGATTGTTTTCTTGGCTCTCACTGTCCATCTTGTCAATTAGGCATGTTCTTAATTGCAGTTATACCATCATATACTGTTATGCCTTGATTTTCCCTCTTGATGTATATCCAAACTCTTAATAGAAAATGGTGTGTTTCCTTTTTTTTATCCTCTTGCCCAATTTGCCCTCTTTGTTAAATTTCTAACACTTGTATCATTTTTCTTTCCAGTATTTACAAAAGATTAAGGGACACTATCATATTAGAATTTAGGGTAAAATGCAGTTTCCTACCATGTGATTTGGCATGTTTTCACTTTGCTAACCATTTTGTGATTTTTACCATTAGGATTTTCCTATCATCTATTTAACTTTAGTCAAATTTTTAATGATCATAGTACTGAGTCATTTGACTTTATTTCTCCTAACTTGGACAAAAAATTCCTAATTTTTTCATTTTTGCAATCGAAATCCTTAACTACAAATTAAGATCCAAGATTGAAATTTGTCCCTAGTCCATTCAAATTTCACCCAAGCTTTTAATCAAACATCATGACAAAGAAGAGTCACGTGAATGAGGATGAATTTAACTTAGACTACTTCAACAATGATTGACCAGGGACGGTTTCGAATTGGGTCTTGATTGTATTTATAGATTTTTAAATCAAATAGAGAAAATTAATGATTTTGACTTTAAATTGGGGAAAATAGTGAGTCATGTGACTCTCACATGCTAAGACTATTAACAATTTGACGAAAATTAACCATAGGTAGTTTTTCCACTAATAGAGCAAGTCATTGGGCACCATATTGTAAACTTATGAATGAAAAGTAAAAAAAGACCAAACCATAGGGTAGGAAAATTGTATTTTACCCTAGAATTTATGGATGACAGATTTTGAGCAAGTGGTCTTTCTATGTGGTCAGCAATTTGGGGTTATAAGAGATTACATATATTTGGTAGTGGAAGAATACTATGGAGCCAAGGGAACATGTGATTGGAATATAAATTACTGGGAAAAGAAAATTGAAAAGTAGGATGTAAGCTTGCTTTTTGAATAGTTGAAAAAGATGGGTGTAAAATATTAGTTCTGTACTTAAGTTTTACTATCTTACAAGACCATTATTGTAGCTATCTTTGTCTTTCATAGTCCTACAATTTCACTGTCACTTTCCTTTGATAGATAAGTTTTCTTTATTATCCTTGCTAATGATACAAGTAATGGTCATGACACCACAAATTCTCTTGGATGGCTTCAAAAAAGCATTCCTTAAAATGAAAACAATCACTTTATTAGTTATCGATGAATGTCATCATGCTTGTGGGAACCATCCTTACGTTAAAATAATAAAGGTTAGGAGCATATTATGCTAAACAATATTTTTTGTTTATTGTAGTTCCATTCACTATACTTATCTTTTTATAATTAGAAGGACACTTATTAGTTTTGTCGTTAAATTCTAGAGTTAAGTTTTAAACTCATGAGGTTACAAGCGTATATACTTCATTGGAGTATTATGCAAACCTAGATTCTCCAATGAATTGCTAATTCACATTGCATTGCTAAAATTTGATATGTGTATTATGTCAAAGGTTTAATCCCTATCCCTAAAAAAAATCATATCCTTTCAAACTTATAGGTCAAATTTGTATAATTCATAAGTCTACATATGAGTTTATTTTTGAACTTATTTGAGTTATTTTAAAGTTGTTTAAATGCTAAATGAACCCTTGCTCTAAGACTTAAATACTACAATTTTTTATTAAAAAATTAAAGTAAAGCAGTGTACAATTGGAAAAAAAAAGAGCAAATGCATAAAGTCCTATTGACTTTTAGGTTATTTGCAAATAGCTCTTTAAATTATTACATTTCAAGAAATAAGACCTATTTATTTTTCTCTTAACGATGATAACCTAAACGCTACATGAGACTACCCCATAATTGATATGGAAAGCACCCATTTATTCCCAATGCCAACATGTCTACTGAGAATTAGAAAAAAAGGAATCACCTCCTAATTTCACAACAAATCTCTATAAAAAATTGACTGAATGATCTATTTCTTAGAGTGTGAAAGTTGAGGTACCTATTATCTGGATTTGAAAGTTCAGTATGCCATTTGCAAATGAGTTAGAGTTCAAGGATGCTTCTTGCATTTTTTCTAGAAAAATCCAACAACTGCTTGAATTGCATATTGGTAATACAGAGTTAAAATAATGAAGGTTAGTAATATATATTACTGAAGAAATTTCTCTTTGTTGCAGTTTTATTCATTGTACTTATCTTCTTATTATTAGAGGGAAACTTATTACCTTCATCCTTTTTATTTCTAGGAATTTTATCACACAACTAGTGACCAGCCCAAGATTTTTGGAATGATAGCATTATTGGTAATTGGAAAGGGTGAAATTTTTTTGCTTGAGTGACAAGTTAGTTAATTTCGTGCCTTTGATGTTTTGTATCTACTCCAAGGGCTAACATCAAGAAGTTACAATTTATTATTTTCTTTTCTTAGAGTTTCAGTTTCACTCTCTCTATTTCAAAACTCAAGCTATGTTGCAAGTTGGAATACAGCTTATTCATGTAACCAAAATCTAAAGATGCTTATTTATAGAGTCTTCCTTAGGAGTCTTTGTGATTGGTATCTATTTAGATTCAGTCTTGATATAAAGTATATAAGGGATTTCCTTTAATTTTCCAAGTGATTATAGGAAATGCATGATGCCTTAAAGGTGTATGTCCTAGATAAATAGTCATTACAAGTTGTAATCTCGTATACACATATAAAGTTCCAAAAAGTATATTTCTATTATGAACCTAAATAAATGAATCTGGAAAAAGAAATATATATATATATATATATAAACATTCACATTACAGGTTGACATAATGTTCATTCTTAAGGTTAATGATTTTGTGGGTGGATGTTTAACTTTGAAAATTGGTGAGTGTACCCTTTGTTATGGATTTCTATAGAGTTAGGATAATTTTGTAAATTATCAGGCAAGATTTCAAAGAATACACCATTGCTATTGCTTTAAAAGCAAGAAGTAATATGAACTAGCAATTACAATTTGATTTCTTATGATGTCAACTAGTATTGTTGTAAGAGGGAAAGGAATGAAGAAAAATAGCCTTGTTAATCTGAATTCATTTATTGACAAAGTTGGCGAAATATATGTCAGAATAGTGTGAATATATAGCTGTTAGGTTAAAATAAGTATGTTGATTATTAATCAGTTAGGTTTATACTAGTTGTACTTCTCTTGTACTTAACCTAGTTTGTAATTACAAATAGACACATAGGGTGCTTGGCTAAGTAAGTTAGTAATCCAGTGTAGATTATTCTTTGTTTCTATAGGATAAAATACTCTGATGATTTTATTTATGATAACTAAGGATATATATACATATAAAATAGAACCAAATTCACAAAGATAGGCATCTTATCTTCTTAACAAATATGATAATCTATTTACAATTTCAATAACAAAGTTATCTTAACTAACCTAATCTTCTAATAATAAGATACAACAACAACAAAGCCTTTTCCCACTAAGTGGGGTCGGCTACATGGATCAATTGACGCTATAAACACTTATCGTAAATCATATTTTTAGACAAATTATTTAAATCTAAATCTCTCTTAATAATTTCTCCTATAATTTTTCTTGGTCTTCCTCTATCTCTAATTATTGGACTATTCTCTATCTCATCTACTCTCATAACTGGGGCTTCTATAGGTCTTATCCCGACATGACCGAACCATCTAAGTCTTGATTCTACAATCTTTTCCACAATAGGTGTGACTTCCACCTTCTTTCTAATGTATTCATTTTTAATCCAATCTCGTCTAGTGTGTCCACTCATCCAATGCAATATTCTTATCTTTGCAACATTGAACTTATTCTCTTGTTGACTTTTTATTGCCCAACACTTAGTTCCATATAACATTGCAGGTCTTATAACTGTACAGTAGAATTTACCCTTAAATTTGAGTCGTACTTTTCTATCACAAATAACACCCGAAGCACTCCTCCACTTCATCCACCTCGCTTGAATCCTATGTGTTACGTCTTCTTCTATTTTCCCGTTATGTTGTATGACAGATCTAAGATATTTAAATCGTATAACTTATGGTATAATATGTTCTCTAATTTTCACTTCTGTGCTAGAAGTGGTGTGTCTCTTACTAAAATTACACTCTATATACTCTATTTTACTTCTACTTAAATGAAATCTATGAGTTTCTAAAGCTAATCTCCACCTCTCTAACTTCTCATTCATTTCCATTCTTGATTCTTTAATTAAGACAATATCGTCTGCAAAAAGCATACATCGTGGCACCGGGTCTTGGATATATTCATTAAGTATATCCAATAATAGAGTAAAAAGATAAGGGCTTAGAGTTGACCTTGATGTAGACCAATAGTTATCGAAAAATCTTCTGTAGTTCCACCTTTTGTTACTACCCTAGTTGTAGCCTCATCATACATATTTTGTATTGCTCGAATATAAGCTATTCGAACTCCTTTTTTCTCTAGAGCCTTCCATAGAACCTCTCTTGGTACTCTATCATATACTTTTTCTAAATTGATAAACACCATGTGTAAATCTCTTTGATTCTCTCGATATCGCTCCATTAATCTTCACAACAAATATATTGCTTCCATAGTTGACATTCTTGGCATAAAACCAAATTGATTCTCCGTAACTTGAGTCTCTTTCCTTAATCGTCGCTCAATTACTCTTTTCTATAATTTCATAATGTGGTTCATGAGCATAATTCTTCTATAATTTGCACAATTTTGAATGTCCCTCTTACTATTAAAAATAGGAATTAAAGAACTTCTCCTCCACTCATCTGAAATTTTCTGAGATCTCATAATTTCATTAAATAACTTTGTAAGCTAACTTATACTTTTCACTCCTAAACCCTTCCATACTTTAATATGTATATTATCCGGTTCAACTGCTCTGCCACTTTCTATTCATTTTAATGCTTCTTTTACCTCTGTCTCGCAAATCCTACGATAAAAGGTATAATTTTGATCCTCTTCTCTAGTGTCTAATCTATCCGATTGCAATAAAATCTCGTGGCCTTCATTAAAAAGCCTATGAAAATAACTCTTCTACCATTCTCTGATATCTCATTTCGTGACCAAGACTTTTCCTTCTTCATCCTTAATGCATTTCACTTAGTCCACGTCTCTTGTCTTTCTTTCCCTACTTTTAGCTAACTTATAAATATTTCTTTTTCTAACTTTAGTACCTAAAGATTGGTATAACCCATCAAATGCCCTCATTCTCGCTTCGCTCACTGCCTTCTTAGTGTCTTTCTTAGCTACTTTATATTTCTTCTAATTTTCATTACTCTTACATAATGATCACACTTTATAACACTCCCTCTTCACGTTAACCTTATCTTGCACGCTTGCATACCACCACTAGGATTTTTTATCTCTAGGTCCAAAACCTTTTGATTCACCTAATATTTCCTTTATCACTTTCCTAATCTCTTTAGCCATTCCATTCCACATATCGTTAGTACTTCTTTGTATTTTCCAAGGTCCTTCTTCCATAATCCGTTTCTGCACATTCTTTCTTTATCCCCCTTTAGTTGCCACCACTTAGTCCTTAACACCTTATTTTCACCTTTGCTTTTTACTCTCCTCCTAACTCATACATCCATAACCAAAACTCTATGTTGAGTAGTTAAACTCTTTCCAGGTATAACTTTGCAATCCATGCAAAGTTTTCTATTTGATTTCCTTATAAGAAAGAAATCAATTTAAGAATATACCCTTCCACTTTTGTATGTGATAAGATGGTCTTCATGCTTTCTAAAACAAGTGTTAGCTAATATAAGATCGAACGTCAATAAAAAGTCTAGAATAGTTTTACCTTCTGCATTTGGTTCCCCTATGCCATGTCCTCTATGAATACCCTCGTAACCTGAAAATACACTTTCCACATGACCATTTAGATCCTCTCCTAGAAAAATCTTTTCTCCTAATGGTATTTCATGAACTAAACATTCTAAATCCTCCCAAAACTTTACTTTGTGATATTCTTCTAATCCTACTTGTGATGCATAGGCACTAATAATATTAAAGATTTTCTTTTCCACTACTAACTTTAATGCAAAGATTATATCTCCTAACATTTTTACATCCACTATAACATTTTTCTAAAACTTATTTACAATTATACCTACCCCATTTCTAGATTTAGCCTTCTCAGTGTACCAAAGTTTAAAACCCAAAGTGTCTAATTCTTTCACTTTTTTTCCTACCCATTTAGTTTTTTGTAAATATATAAAATTAATCTTTCTCCTAATCATGGTATCTACTATGTCCATTGACTTACCCGTAAGTGTACCTATATTCCAAGTCCCAAAACGAATCTTACTCTCGTAAACTAACTTCTTTACCCACATTCATTCACGAAAATGTGGAAGCCTTTGCTTATTTTTTACTACACTCAGGTGACGATGCAGTGGCTCTTACTCATTTGTCACTGTACTCGAGCTATACAATGCGTTACTTTCGGGCCACGCCTTAGCATTACGTTTAATATATCGATTGTCCATGTCATAAAGATTCGATAAAGTTTTACGTTGGCTGTCGATTGCCTAGCACAACCCTCCTCTTTTTTTGAGTTTGGGACCGGCTATGAAAAATAATTTGCATTAAGGCTCATCATAGGCAGAGTTCTTTTAATAATAAGATAACAACAAATTAAATAATAATTTAAATAATAAATTAAATCATAACTAATACGCCCTCTCAAGTTAGGAATAGATGTTAATTATTCCTTACCTAAATACAAAATTATCAAACGAGGTTTTTGGCAATGTCTTAGTGAAAATATTTGTAGTTTGTTGACTTGATGGTGTATATGCTAGGCTGATTATTCCTTTTTCAACTTTTTCTTTAATAGAATGTCTATCAGTCTCCACTTGTTTAGTATGGTCATGATGGATTGGATTTTTTGCAATGCTACTAGCTTTTTGCTTATCATTGTACAATTTAATAGAACCATCCCCAAGTAGCTTTAGTTTATTTAAAAGCCTTTTTAGCCTCATTTCCTTACAAATACTTAAAGCCAAAGCTCTAAATTTAGTCTCTACATTACTTCTTGTAACAACAAACTGCTTTTTACTGATCCATGTGACTAGATTCCCTTATACATATGTAGAAAATCCTGATATGGATATTCTATTAGTAATTGAGCCTGTCTAGTCAGCATTTGAATATACTTGGATATGCTTATTCCTTTTTTTTTAGGGAAGAATAGTGCCTTTCCCAAAGTTATTTTAGGTATCTTAGTATTCTATACACCATATCAAGGTGTTCTTCTATTGGATTATTTATAAATTGACTTGTAACACTTATTGTGAACCTAATGTCTAGATATTGATATCTCCTTTTGTCTACAAGAACACTCTCTTTACTACTTATGCCAAGTTTATAAGAAGTATCCATGGGAGAGTTAATAGGTTTGTAGTCTAACATACCTGTTCCTTTAGTAAGTTAGTTGCATACCTGCGTTGTAAGATAGAAATTTCTTTACTAAAATGGACAACTTCCATTCCCAATAGATATTTTAGACTTCCTAGGCCTTTGATCTCAAATTCTTGAGCTAGAATTTTCTTCAACCATTGTATTTCCTTATGATTATCACTAGTAAGTATGATATCATCAATATAAACAATCAATAAAGTAATTTTACCCTTAGAAGTATAATTGGTGAACAAAGTGTGATCTAATTGCCCTTGAGTGTATCCATACCTCTTTAATACCTAAGTGAGTCATTCAAACCAAGTTTTGGGTGATTGTTTTGAAGCTATATAATGACTTCTTCAACCTGCATGCTTTATGAATATTTGATTCATTGTTCATTCTAAAAGAAATTTCCATGTAAACTTCTTCTTCTAAGTCTCTATTTATGAAAGCATTTTTTATTATCCATTTGATGGACTGGCCAATCAAAGTTTGTAGTTAGAGAAAGCAGAACATGGATAGTGTTTAATTTTGCAACTAGTGCAAAGGTCACTTGGTAGTATATTCCATAGGTTTGGGTAAACTTTTTTGTACCAATCTTGCCTTATATCATTATAGGCTTTCATCTACATTGTATTTCACATTAAAGATCCATTTATACCTCATTGGTTTCCTTCCACTTGGTAAGTCAACTATCTCCCATGTGCCATTCTTTTTTAAAGTTAGAATTTGAGTAAGTGTCATAGTTCCAATGCCAGATATGGGAGAGAGAGAACCATCTACAATTCTAAATTTAAAATTGTTAGTACATGTTGCAATATATGAAAATAAGAAAGCATCACTAGTTATATGGTTTGTGATGCTAGAGTCAATAACCCATAGGTTATTTGTTTTAGTTTTACTACTTAGTGCATGAAGAGGTTCATTCTTTTGTGCAATGGTACTAGTCCCAAGATATAAAGATGGCTTATGGATCATCTGTTGAAGAATCTTCTAGTGTTCCTTAGTAAAGGCAAAGTATGGGGGTGGAGGATTATTACCTAAATGAGTAAGAAGTCCACAATTTTCAACACCTGATATGGGCTTCCAATTCACTAGTTTGTTATAAAGTTTTTAACATATCACCTTTGTATGTCCAACATGACAATGGTGATCACACTAGGGGCATCCTTTCTTATTAGCACTTGGACTTTGTGTTGCACGAATCAAGAGAGTTGAACTCTCAATGGGAGAAAAAGTTGGATCCATCATCATAAAGCTCCTTTGACTTTCTTTTTTTCTAACTTTAGCCATAAACATCATTAAGATTTTTGTTGAATCCTGACAAAAACTTAAAAATCTTTTCTTCTTCCATAATTTTGCTAAAAGTAGTTTTATTTAGGAATATTCCTAAACAATGTTATTGTCAAACATATCAAGTTGCCTCCAATAGCAATTGAGAGTGTTATGATAATGAGTAAGGTTTACCTTACCTTGTTAGATTTTGTGAAAGGCTTCTTTGATTTGGAAGAGTTTTGAGATGTTTCAATGAGTTTCCTATACTTCATCCCATATCTTCTTAGTTGTAGATATTTTGCTCAATCTCTAAGGTCATGGTGTTCACAAACCATGACATCGCCATGTGATTTTCAATCTTCCACCACTTGTATTGTGTTATGCTTTTGTTATAGGCTAGGGGTATATTGGACATTTTGGTTGTATTAGTAAGGGTAGTGGTATCTTTGAATACTAATAGTTTTTGTTAAAGCACATTTTAGTAGGTAGCTTAAGTGTAAGAGGCAGGCTGAATGATGAATTCTATTCCTCTTTGATATTTTCTTTCTTCGTCTTTCACTACTTCTCCCTTACTTCTCTTCTATTAATTTTGATTTGCCTAAATTGTTTATCCAACTTTTTAAATCTTAAGATATGATATCAGAGTGATGATCTTTGGCCATGGTAGATGCTACAAGATCGAAAACGAGTAACCAAGAATTAGAAGAACAAGGGAAAGCAGAGGTTGAATAACAAATGTTAGCGATGAAGCATTAGATAAGTAGATTGCAAAAATTGGTGTGAGGCTTGTCTTTCCAATTTACTAAAGTGATAAATTATGGATAAGCAGATCGAAACACAGATTATGAAGTCCCTACCAAATTCACCAAGGTAGAGTTCCCTAGATTTACGTCGACTGACGTGAATGGCTTAGTTTTTAGTTGTGAATGTATTTTCCTCTTAGATAGAACTTTAGAAGATCATAAGGTAATGTTGGCAAGCTTATTTATGGATAAGTCTGTATACCATTGGTTTCAAAATTTTGAAAAAGAGAAAAATGGATGGGTTAATTGGGTGGAATTTGTAACACCTTAACCTCTAGCTCATACCCATCATGCCCTCTTAATCATATGCACATGCGGAACTCACAAGGGAGGTAATTTCTCCACCTTGGTGCTCTTTCTCTAAGGCACATTGTATGGGTAGAGATCCACTTAGAAGTAACATGGACCCGTTGAGCTCTCTCTATGCTTCCTCATGCTTAATTTCATTATTAAGACTTGCTACAATCCCAACCATATGCTTTAAACTCATGGAAAGCCAAAAAGGGATTTGGGACATGCATTTTCGTACTTGGCAGATTTTGCTTCTTTTTTGGGCTAAGTTTGAAAATGCATAACTAAATACAGAAAAATCGTAACTACATGATCTGGGTCATTATAGAAAGCTTAAGACGTCTACTTCATGATAAAAATAAGTAGAAGTCTCAATATCTCACATATTCTGTGTTTGACATCAATTTCATTCACTGGTCAGAGGGGACTCCTTTGCTGTCACAGTTTACTGATATGGACTTTGAAAATGTCTAACTAATTCCACAAAAATC
Organism: Erythrophleum ivorense; assembly: GCA_026724425.1. Classification (NCBI taxonomy): domain Eukaryota; kingdom Viridiplantae; phylum Streptophyta; class Magnoliopsida; order Fabales; family Fabaceae; genus Erythrophleum; species Erythrophleum ivorense. The sequence continues at coordinate 744,531 of JAIUCV010000367.1, read as the reverse complement.
TAATGCTTGTAAACTATATCTCTATGGAAAGATGTGGATGTTAGCTAGAGGAGAAAAATATCTCCAGATCAGTTCACCAAGCCAAATTCCCGGAAACCGATGAAACAGTACCTCGGGTCTGGTTGGGTGTCTGATTCTGGGCAGGAACTTCGAAATTGCATAACTTCCTCTCTAGACCTCTAAATGAGGTGCTTCCAGTTCCTACAAGTCACTGTGACCATCTAGTTTCTGTGTATAAAATTGCGTAGCCATTGGACTACGTTTGCCCCTCAGATGACACGATTCTCAAACTGACCAAATGAACAGTGATTTTCAAAATCAGAATTTCTGATGTCAACTTTGAAAAATCATAGAAAATGCTATAGACCTCTAAATGACATGAACTCTAGCTTCACAGAAAGCTCTAAATATAATCTAGTTACATGTCAAATTTCAAAACAAGAAGAGGTCATATGGCTGATCTATGACATCATGTGCAAAAAGGCCTTTTCTTGGCCAAAAGTGGGGTTCATAGGGTCCAATCTGGGTTTTTCTACTTCTATGACTCCTTGAGCACATGAGAAAGCATCTCTAGGGGCCATCAATCATGTCTCAAGTGTCTAGCAACTTAGATTGGAGAAACTCACTACTCCATGCCCACTTATGCACCCATATAGTCTATGCTAACATTGAGCAATTCACATTAAACATGCCTCATCATTCATCGTAAACTTCATTCTCATATATACATCATCTTACATACATTGTTTTACAAATACTCTTAGGGACTATATCATTTACATCATTATCAATTTACATATACAACATATTACAAAAAGTCCCTTTACACTCTTCTTAGCTTCCCTAGCCTCATGCTTGGTGGTGGTTCCCATCTCTGACCTCACTTGGTCCACCTGGTATGTTTGGATGGTGGAGAGGGAGGGTGAGATTCGGAGAATCTCAGTAGTTCGATTCTCATTCAATCATGCATATATCGCATGCAACAAGTCTCATTATGCATGTGTGGCATGTTAGCATATAAAACCATGATGAAACATTTAAAACATATGAATTAGCCATGCATAAGGAAAACATTCTCAACATGTGAGTAGGCCACACATAACATTTAGAAGCTTGCTAAGTACATGGATTAGCCTCACCCAATCCCTTGTGACTTTTGGATTTGCCTTACCCACTCTTTAGAGGTCCTTAGACTCAACCCTTACTCTTTGGGAGTCAACCTCACTTTTGGGAGACCTTTACTCTTGTCTCAACCAACTTAAAGGCTTGGCTCATCCTCACCTTGGCTATAGGGTTATTGGCTTTTCCATTTCCTCAAGCAAACCAAAACAATCATACAAATCATCATTTCAGTTCATATCATATCATCATGCTAACACACTTCTCATAGCTTATATCATTCATACACACAAGCAAGACAATATAAACACACAATTATGCATGAAAGAAAGTGGAGAGAACTACCTTGTTAGCTATTCACTACTTCCTCTTTCACTGTCTCCTCCCTTGTGGATTTCACTACCACTTCTAGATGGGAGAGCTTCGCTTAAGCCTAACCACACAAAAGTATGGAATTAATACCTTAATACTCGATTCTTAAGTTAGGGATCACTTCTAATCAACTCTACTGAGCTTCTCAACCTAGGTTTCTTCCTCTCATTAGAGTCCATTAGCTATCCTCTCTCTTTTCTCAACTCTTAAGAAAGGGAAAGCAAGAAAGAGAAGACGATGTACTTCTAATCTCTCTCAAGAATGGTTTCCCACTCTCTCTCCTCTGAACGAGACTCAAGACATAACCATCTTAGCTATTAAAACCGTGGAAAGAGAGAGGAAGGGAGAAGGGTAACATATGCAGAGGAAGCCTTGAGAATTCATACCTTTCTTGTGCTTTCTTCTTCTCCTCAGCTTCTCTCTCTCTCCTCCGCCCTTTTCTCTCTCCTAAGACGAGCTTGAGTCGGTTAGAAGAAGAAAGAAGAGATTTGGAAGCTTTTAAAAAGTCAAATTCTCTTTTTCTCGCTTTTCTGGACCGCTCTCGCTATAGCAAGTCATTACCCTCGCTACGGCGAGCTCGTGTCTGTTCCAGACCTCTGCCTTCGCTATGGCGTCACTACAGCGAGCTCGTGTCTATTCCAGACCTTCGCTATGGCGTCGCTATGGCGAGATCGTGTCTGTTCCAAACCTCTGCCTTCGCTATGGCGTCGCTACGGCGAGCAACTCCCTGGTTTTTGTATGGAATGCCCGTACTCGCTATAGCTAGGAACATCTTTGCTATTGCGAGGAGGCATTCTCGCTATGGCGAGGCCATTTCTCGCTATGGCGAAAAGACTTAGAAAATTCTCAGTTCTTCGAAAATTTTTCAGCTTTCTCTTTTCCTTTCTTTTCTCATTTCTTTTCTTTTCTCTTTTCTTGGCTGTTACAGAATTAGTTAAAGCAATTAAGATAAGGTTTAAGATGATCTATGAGGATCCCATGGAAGAAGTAATACAATTAAAATAGAAAGGGGGCCTTGATGAATTTCAAGAAGTATTTGACTAGTTAGTGTGCTGTGTGGACTTAACTGATCCCATGGAAGAAGTAATGCAATTAAAATAAAAGGGGGGCCTTGATGAATTTCAAGAAGCATTTAACTAGTTAGTGTGCTGTGTGGACCTAACTGAGGGACAGAAACTCAGTTGCTACTGGGCTAGCCGCAAACTAGAATTAGCTGTTGGGGTCAAATTATTTCACCCATAAACATTACTTGATGCCACTTGGTTAGCATGATTACAAGAGCTAAATGTAGGAATGATGCAAAGGAGGTCTAGTCATCAATTGGTCGCTACTGGTAGTAGGAGTGGTACTGGTTTAGCTAAGTTGGTTGGAAGTGATTCTAAGGGTTGGAAGGGCTCTTATGATGAAACTGTGGGAAGTACACTTGTAGATCATAAAGGGATTATTGGTAAGCCTATGCTGAGATTTCTACAATGTTTAACACTTGAGGAAATTAAGGAGCATTGAATTAAAAATCTCTGCTATTTTTGCCATGAAAAGTACTAACCTAATCATAATTGTCCTCAGAAGAAAAAAATGCAATTATATCTTCTGATAATGGATGAAGACCTTGAACTAAGTGGGAATGACATAGCTTTTAGCCCTTTGGATAATATCAGAAGGGAATCAATAGAACCTCCAGATAAACTAGTCATAACTATTAATGCATTATATGGACATGCCAGGTAAGCCATAGGGAGCAGCTTGATGTACCCCACCATTAGATTAGAAGGCCCAGTAGGAAAGAAGAAATTGCATATACTAAAGGATATAGGCAGCATTCATAACTTCATGGATGAGAGGTTCTCAACTGAAAGAAGGTCGAATATTAAAGAGATTGAATCTATTAATGTCACTATGGTAGATGGAGGGTTACTGCAGGGGCAAAAAATATGTGAAGGTTTGAAATGGTTCACACAAGGAAGGGAATTTGTAGTATATGTCATCTTCATTCCTTTAGCTAGATGTGACATGGTTTTGGGCATATAGTGGTTAAGGACTCTTGGAGTTATTCATTCATATTGTTTAAATATATGGCTTCAGTTTCAAATGGAAGGATAAATGGTGAAGCTACATGCTATGAAGGAGCATGACAATAAGGTAATGAAGAGGATCATATTACAAAAGATAGTAACTAATAATCCCAATGCAACATTAATGTAGATTACTTTATGGGATTCGACTACTAACCTTTACACCATTGAAGTAAAAGAGGAAAGGCAACTGCTAAGACCAATTCAGAAGCTGATCAGCGAGTTCTGGGAGTTATTTGAGGAACCACAATCCTTTCCCTTGCATATACCTAACTAGGATCATTTTATGATATTCAAGGAAGGTTCTAACCCAGTCAATGTCGGATCATACTAGTACCTAACTCAGCATAAGGATGTCATTAAAGGAATAATTAAAGAAATGTTAGAAAAAGGTGTGATAACAAAAAGTTCATCCATTTTTGCTTCTCTTATAGTATGAGTAAAGAAGAAAGATGGGTATTGGAGAATATGCATTGATTATCAAGCTTTTACCAAGATTACAGTAAGGAGCCACTTCCTTGTTCCTCTGGTGGAAGACTTATTTGATGCGTTAGCTCGAGCTGCAATTTACATTAAGTTAGAGCTATGGTTGGAATACCACCAGATTAGGATGAAGGGTGAAGATGTTTATAAGATAGCTTTTAGATGTATTCAAGTCAGTTTGAGTTCTTAGTGATGCCATTTGGCTTAACCAATGCTCTCTCGACATTTTAGAGTGCCATGAATGTCATTTTTGGAGCTTGGCTTAGGAAATTTATGCTTGTATTTTTTTATGATATTCTAATATATAATAATAATGAGACCGAACATTGTATCCATTTAAGGGAGGTTTTTTGGATTTTGAAGGAACACTAGTACTTCATTAAATATAGTAAATGTAATTTTGCAGCATCCAAGATTGAGTACTTAAGGCACTTCATTTTGGCTGGGAAAGTAGCTACTGACCCTTCCAAAACTAAAGTAGTAGTAGAATGGCCAATGCCATCTACCATCAAACAATTGCGGAGTTTTTTGGGACTGGTAGGTTACTATAGACTATTCATATGGAATTTTGGCATTATAGCCAAACCATTAACTGACATGCTAAACAAAAGACACATTTGTATGGTTAGCTAAAGCTAGTCAAGCATTCCATAACCTAAAGGGAGCCTTATCAAGTGCATTGGTTTTCATTCTGCCAGATTTGTCTTAACCATTCCAAATTGAAATGGATGCATCCAATGTTGGGATTGGAGCTGTTTTGCTACAAAAGAGACATCCAGTAACCTACATTAGTAAGGTGTTTTTCCCACATCATTGTATGCTATCTGCATATGATCTGGAGTTGCTTGCAGTGGTGTATGCAATAGAGAAATGGTAGTAATATCTTTCAATTCAACCATTCATCATTCTTACTAATCAACATAGTTTAAAGCACCATCTTAAGCAAAGGTTTCTACTCCAATGCAGTACAATTAGGTAGCTAAATTAATTGGGTTTAGATACGAGATTCATTATAAAAGAGGTAGGGAAAATGTTACTGCAAATGCATTATCTTGATGCCAACATGGAGAGATTTTATAGCTTATTGCATCTTCTATATCCATTGACTTATGGATTGAAATTAAGAAATAAAGGATTGAAGATCCAACTTTAAGGGATCTGATTCAACAATTACAGAACAATGCTAGCTCATTTCCAAAATTCAAATGGAATGGTAAAGTGCTTATCAAGAAAAATAAGATTGTCGTGGGCAAGTAGGGTACATTGAAACGGGAAATCTTGAAATGGCTATTCCCCTTAAGGTGGCCATTTTGGAATTAAAGCTACATGGCACAGGATTCGAGCTATTTTTTATTGGAAGGGAATGCTTGCTGATATCAAAGAGTTTATCAGAAAATATGAGATGTGCCATCATTGCAAATGTGAAACCACAACTTCTCCTGGACTTTGATAACCCTTATGTATACCGGCTGGTGTGTGGTAAAGTATCTTAATGGACTTTGTTAGAAAATTGCCTAAGTCAGATAGTAAATGGGTTATTGTTGATTGATTGAGCAAATATGCTTACTTTCTTTCTTTGGCTCATCCATTCGTGTTTCTCTTGCCAATGTTGTTAGGGATCCTATTTTTACTAGTCGATTTTGGCATATGTTCTTCAAAAAGCTGGGAGTCACTCAAAGCCTTTCTTGTGCTTACCATCCACAATTTGATGGCTAGAGTGAGGTTCTAAATCGGTGTTTGGAGAATTACCTGCATAGCTTAGCTCGCCAAGCTCCTCAGGAACGGAATCAGTGGTTATCGTTAGTAGAGTGGTGGAATAATATCACTTTTCATTCTTCTATTGGTACTACTCCCTGTGAGGTCCTATATGGCCAACACATCCAATTGATATTCTTTATATACCTCACAATTCAAGAAAGGAAGTAATAGATAGAAGTTTTATAGCTCGGGAAACTATGTTACAGAAGCTATAGCTCAACCTTGAGAAAGCAATACAACGTATGAAACAGTAGGCTGACAAACATCTTGAGAGAGAATTTCAAGCTGGTGATTAGGTGTTCCTCAAGTTGCATCCTTTTTGACAATACTCCGTGGAGCGTAGACAATCTGACAAGCTATTTCCACGTTATTCTGGTTCATACTAGATAATTGAAAAAGTTAGGCCAGTTGCTTATACTCTCCTATTACTACCACCTTTTTCCAAGGTGCATCCTACTTTTCATGTACCTCTACTGAAGCACTGTCTAGATGCTTTGGTTATACCATAGCAACTGCCTAATGTGTTGGGATCCTTTTCTTCTCTAAGAGAACCTAAATGTATTCTTGATCATCGAATTGTTTAAAAGTGTAATAGAGTTGTTACTGAAGTGTTGATCAAATGGAAGAATGAAATGGAGGAAGAAGCTACATGGGAACTCTAGTTTAAGATCCAGCAGCAGTTCCTGAAGTTCGCTTGAGCAATTCATCAATAGGGACAAGGATGATGTTATCGGGGGTAGTGTTATGCTTCTGTTATAGGCCAGGTATATATTGGATATTTTGGTTGTATTAGTAAGGGTAGTGGTATCTTTGCATACTAACAGCTTCTATTAAAAGCATATTTTAGTAGGCAGCTCACGTGCGGGAGACAAGCTGAATGACGAATTCTGTTTCTCCTTGATCTTTTCTTTCTTCGTCTCTCGTTACTTCTCTTTTGTCCATTCTAATTTGCCCAAATTGTTTATCCAGATTTCTGAATCTTAACATATTGAGGGTTAGTGATTGGAGGAGGAGAGGCAACTCCGGTCAAATAGTCGAACATGTATAGAGATTGGGACCGCTATAAATAGTTATGGCAATTAAGTTTGTGGCCAATGATGAGTAGTCCAGAGGTATTTATAGATGGCATCTTTTCTCAGGGATTGGATGGAGGAATTGAAACGAAAGTGCTGCTGGTTTCTGAATCCATTATATGCTCCCTCTATAATTAAAAATGCAGAGGAAATATATATATATATATATATGTTGGACACAAAAGGCAGGGCCACAGGGGTGTGGAGAAGAGAATTAAATTGTGACAAATAGGGACAGATAAGGACGAAATCAGCAGGGGAAGATAGTATGATGATAAGCGACATTGCTGGAGATTGAACTTGGTCGAAACAAACCAAATTTAGCCGTTGGAGATACAGAGATATGTGAAACAGAGCAGCGAAGGAGCTGGGTAACATAGACAGCAGCGAAATAGACCAGAAGGGCTTCTGAATAGATAGAGAGGTGCAAAACAGAAAGAGGGAGAGGTTGCCAGTGAGAGACGTTGAGAAATTTTGAGCGTGGTGAGAGACTCTGGAAGGGGGAGACGCTGGACGGAGTATTTTTTAATATATATATATTAATTACTTTGATTATATAGGATAAAATACTTGATGATATTATTCATGGTAATTAAGGATATATATACGTACACAATATAACTAAATTTTTAAAGATAAATATCTTATTTTTATAATAAATATGATAATCAACTTACAATTTAAATAATAAAGTTATTCTATCTAACTTAATTTTCTAAGATAACAACAAATTAAATAATGATTTCTTTACAACACAGAGAGAGAAAATACTATGATGGTGCAAGAAGTGGATATCGGAAGAGAATGAGAGAATTCACCTAATTAAAAATAAATAAATGATCCAAGAAAGTAAATTCTGTATGAAATAATTGTGCTGCTTTGAGATATTAATTGTCATGTCCTAGATTTTGGCTTTCTTGATATCAATATGTTTATCAAGAAGGATGACTTGAAAGAAAAAAAGTAGAAAATTCTCTGTTATAGAATTTATCTATTTTTTTTAAGTTTTTGGTCAAATTTTTCAAAAGCTTGCTAATCTGCTATGTACTTTATGTAAATATAGGAAGGAAATCACAAATGTCAAATTTCTTGATATTTTTGTTATTTTAGGAGAATTAGACAAGACTTAGTGTTGTATTTTGAAATGTTATATGGAGTCTAAACTTTTTGCATTAGATATCTCATCTACCATGGACTACAAATGTCAGATGTCCATGTTAGCGTAAATAGGATATATAAACAACATATAAAGTATATCCAAGGTAAAATGAAATAAAAACCTGACCTCTAGCCATTGCAAGTTTAAAAAAATTACATATATCTTGTAGCCACTATATGCTTAGAGGAAACTTTCAAGCTCTTATTTTTACTAAATGATGGTATGTAATAGCATAAAAATGAGCTTGGAAACTTTGTATTCATATGCAAACTCTTTCAACAGCAATTCCATTATGTTGCCGAAGAAGATGCATTGTGCAGAAGTGGGATATGCACGTTTTGATCCATTTCACGAAACCTATGATTTTTGGACCATATTGAGTTATTGTAAGCTAACGTGGTTTGTTGCCACGATCTGCTTCCTACATTCTACATGCAACATCCCATAGTCCACTCTTGAAAGCATCTTGGATTATCAGGTGATGTTGATAGATTAAATATTTTAATCATTCATGGATTCCAAAGTCAATAGATAATTTGTGGAAATCTCAAATGTTATCTTGCAAATTTATACTATTAAAGATAGGACAGAATTGGAAATATATGTATCCTTTGCACGGAAACTTGTAGATTCTATGATCAGGAAAAATTTTCTTGTGAGGGTCTAAAACTAAAATAGAAGTTTATAGTCTAGTATATGATACGTTAGAAATTAAAGAAAAAAAATTCTTTACTTATCAGTTTAATTTTTTAAGTTAAAACGATCTTTGAAATGGTATCAGATCTTTATGATTAAGTGATGAGGAGTTCGATCTTATAGCAATGATTCTTTTAGTTCCTTAATAGCTTAAACTTTAGGATAAAGTATTCCTAAAACCTTTTGATTGTAATACACGTGCCTACGTTCAAAGACACAAACTCACTCTTATATACAATATAGTGATACATGTTTATATGATTCCAATGTGTACATATGGCACATGAACATGGTATCAAATTATATCTATTTACTGTTGAAGCTGAAAGGATAGTGAGAAACTCTTTTGCTTTGACATTTTGATGCTTCATTGCTAAGAATGCAAGGGTCAATGGAAACCCAGTATAAAGATGTTGATGATAGATTTGGGAAAATGAGAAAGCAATTGTATAATGACTATTCAAAGATTTTGTATTGCCTTGAAGATCTTGGCCTTGTATGTGCTTATGAGATATGTTTATAGTCCACATTGAATAACCTTTTGCTTTTGTCGTCTGACCTATTTGCCAACCAATGGGGAAATCAACTGAAATTTAGATGGTTTAAAATCACTGGAATGAAAAACTTTAAGCAGACACCAATAGACAATTTTTATTGGCTTTTTCTATATTGGCTATTCATTATAAAATGAACTTTTGCAATGCATGTTTGGTTCCCTCTTCACAAAGTTAACAAGAAACTAAACTTTTATGTACAAGAGAGGAAACTTGAAACTTTTTGGAGTAGATGGTGTATAATCTTAATGTGTGGACCATTTTAGATGCCTTCCATGAATAGCAAAAGTTATTAAGCTAATATATTCAAATGTAACTGTCAAGAAAATAGGGAGTGAGTAAAAGGTTGAGAGAAGAGTAAGGAAGAATACAAATATATAGATTTACAGGTGTATGAATAGTGTACACAACATAGACCACTAGATTTGCATCTTTATTGGTGGCGGTGCAAGAATTATATAATGACATTTACATCCTTTACTTACACTTGTAGTAACTAACTTCCTACTTCCATGGAACTTTTTTCAATTTTTATTAATTCTTTCTCGAGTTCCTTGACAATTATGTAATACTTGTTGCCATAATGTCAATGGTGCAACAATTTATTATCACATAACTATTAAGATGAAGCTAAAGTTTTCTCTAAACTCTTCTTATTTATATCTTTATTCTAGCAATTCATTGTGATGGTTCATTAAAAAAATTCTGCCTAGAGAATAGCCATAATCCTCAAGAGGAGTGTGAACTTTAGAAAGAAAGCTGTTTGAAGCATGCACATTTTTTTAATGAATTGCTGCAACTACTTGGGGCATTTTTTCCAACTGGTATGTTTCCATGTGGATTTCTTTTCGATGTTTATGCAGAATTAGAACGGTTCTTATATCCACTGTTCTTTTTATTACTTCTTTTATATTCAAATTTCTTTCCTTTACAATTTACTGCAAAGTTAATAATAATAAATAATTTTTTTATCACTTATTTCCCACTTTATGCTTTTTAGTATTGATGGGGATGTATAGTATAGTAGATTCCAATTCTGTCTAATATCCTTTTAATCTTACCTTTTGATCCCATTTTCCAACCATGTCCAGGAAAATAACACAGTAATCCCAATGTTTAACATGTTTACTGCAACAATTTTAGCAACCCACCACGACTTCGAAAGTGGTTATTTTTCTATTTTCAACATAAATCATCCTAAAATGTTTAATTATAATATATATATATATATATATATTCCTTGAAATTCAAAAGATGTGAACTCACCATACGGCTTTCTGCTTTAGTTCTCGATTTATTACAGATTCTCATGTGATATCATCTAATGGGATCCAATTTCACAAAAATTGTACTATGTTTCCTCCTGTTGTAGCTTGATGCCTATTGCATTAAGCAAGAATGATGAACAAAGAAGCAGAGAAAAGGGTAGGAGAAAGAAGAGAGAAGAGAGAAATTAAGAGAAAGAGATTTAGGAGAATATCTTCATAATACCATGGCCCTCAAATAACTCTAATACATCTCTTTTATAACGACGTGGATGCAATGAACTTACAGTTATAATGAAATGACTAATATAACCTCACTTAAAGACAGAAAAAGACTTAAAGACCTTTAAAAATGAAACTCATCGTATTAGCATTCCCTGCCTTAACATCACCCTTGACCCTAAGGGTGCACATGTCGAGCAAACTCAGCAAACTTGTGTTGAATATCAAACCATAGCTCCTATGTAGTATCTTCTGGAAATTCGTCCTTCCATTGAATCAGAACCTGAGTGACAGCACGACAATTCTTTTGAACCATACGACGGTCCAAAATTGCCAAAGGATACTTGGCACTCTTGGAGGAGCCATACTTATCAAGCAACGGGTGAGCTGGCACATTTGGGTTATGACACCGCTTGAGTAGAGAGATGTGGAAGGTAGGATGAAATTTGGAAGTGGGAGGTAGCTGCAATGTATAAGCAACAGTTCCAACCTTAGCTAAAATCTGAAGGGTCCAAAATAACGAGGAGATAGCTTCTGAGAAGCTTGTCTCTGCATGCTCAGCTGACGACAAGGTTACAACTTTAAGAAAACCTAATCTCTTAACTGAAAATCTCTTTTAGAACGATGCTTATCGGCTTGCTGTTTCATCCTATTAGCAGCAACAGTAAGATTATTCTTCAAGACTCTCATCATGTTTTCTCTGGCTACAAAGCTGCGGTCAATAGCATCTAATATAGACTCTTGCGACATATATGGTAAGTGAATGGGAGGGGGCTGTCTGTATAAGACTTCATATGGAGTACACCTAGAAGTTGAATGATAAGTGGTATTATACCACCACTCTGCCAATGGCAACCACCTTGCCCAATCCTTTGGTTTTTGCTAAGTAAAACTACACAGATATTGTTCTAAGCATCTGTTAAGCACCTCACTCTGACCATCAATTTGAGGATGATATGATGAAGACAAATTCTAAGTCACCCTCAACTTGTTCAGAAACTCTTGCCAAAATCTGCTAGTGAACAATGGGTCACGATCACTAATGATGTTGGAAGGAGCACCATGTAGTTTATATATATTGTCCAAAAACAATTGAGCCAACTGAGCAGCAGAGAAAAGATAAGACAAAGCAAGGAAATTGGCATACTTGCTAAGCCTGTCTACAATGACCCAAATGGTGTCTTTACCATATGATTTTGACAGCTTCTCTATAAAATCTATAGCAATGCTCTGCCATACACCACTTGGTATTGGCAGTGGTTGTAAGGTTCCTGGAAAAGCCATATTCTCATACTTATAACGTAAACAAGTATCATAGTTCCTGAAAAAAGCTTGAATATCTTGGGTCATTCTTTTCCAATAAAAGAGAGACTTAATCCTCTTAGTAGTTGCTCTAACCCCTAAATGGCCTCCTTGAGGTGAAGAATGCAGCCATTCCAAGATCTTCTGTTTCAACTAAGATTGAGAAGGACCAATCACAAGGCGATTTTTTTTTGTTAATAAACCTGACTGCCATTTATACTTGGGATGCCTATTATCATCTAATTCTTTATCTACTATGATGCCTTTCAAAGTGTCATCAACATTCCACTATTATTTGATTGCTTCCCATAGTTCAGTTAAAACAGTGGAGATGCTCAATTGCAATAGCTCCCCATGACAAGCTCTAGAAAGAGCATCTGCTACAGCATTATCCTTACCCTTCTTGTAAGTGATAATATACTGCAAACCCATCAACTTTGTAATCCAGCTGTACTGTGCAGAAGTAGACAAATGTTGCTCAAGTAAAAACTTGAGACTTTTCTGGTCAGTGAGAATAGTAAATGGCTGAATACTCAAATATTGGTGCCATTTGCCCACAGCAAACACAATTGCCAGTAGCTCTTTATCATAGACAAACATAAGCCTATGTCTTGGAGAGAGAACCTTACTCACATATGCAATTGGATGGCCATTTTGCAACAATACAACTCCAATCCCAATGCTAGATGCATTAGTCTCAACAGTACATGGTTGCTGCAAATCTGGTATAGCCAACACTAGTGCATTAGTTAATGCCGATTTAAGTTGTTGGAATGCAGATTCAGCCTCAAAGTTCTAATCAAAACTATCCTTCTTAAGAAGGTCAGTAAGAGGTCTTGTTATGACACTATAGTTTCTGATAAAGCGCCTGTAATACCCAGATAATCCCAGGAAACCTCTTAATTCTTTAACTAATTTAGGAACTGGCCACTGAGCTACTGCATCTATCATATTAGGATTTGCTGACACTCATTGAGGAGTTATTATGTGCCCCAAATAATCAATTTTGTTTGTTGCAAAAGCACATTTGCTTTGCTTCACAAAAAATTAATGATACCGCAAAACAGTATATACTTTTTTCAAATGCATCACATGATCATTCAAATCACAGTTATAAACTAGTATATCATCAAAAAACACAAGCACATACTTTCTCAACATTTTTTCAAAAATTGCATTCATAATACCTTGAAAGGTAGATGGAAAGGTAGATGGAGCATTAGTTAAGTCAAATGGCATAACTAAGTACTCGTAATGACCTGCATGAGTTTGAAAAGCTGTTTTGAAAACATCCTCTTCCTTCATTTTGATTTGATGATAGCCGGCTCTTAAATCCAATTTTGTAAAAATCACTGCTTTGCCTAGTTCATCAAGAAGATCTTCAATGATAAGAATAGGGAACTTGTTAGGCACAGTAGCCTTATTTAATGCCCTATAGTCAACACATATTCGCCAACTCCAATCTTTGTTCTTTACCAGCATCACTGGGGAAGCAAAGGGTGAATTACTATGCTGTATGATCCCTGACCTAAGCATTTCCTTGACCAGATTATCAATAACATCCTTTTGTATAGCAGGATATCTGTATGGTCTCATGCTTATAGGGTTAGTCCCTTCTTTCAGCACTGTTTGGTGATCATGTCCTTCTTTTTTTGTAGGTAGCCCTTTCAATTCTGCAAATACATTAGCAAACTCTTCTAACAGATGGATAATTTTTATAGGAACAGTCTCGGGTTGAGAAGCATCCAAACTGCAACAATGATTGCCCTGATAGCAAGGTATTAATTGTAGCATGTAAGCAACGGGCTATGAATTCATAAGCTTCAAAATTTTATCCTTATCCACCACACGACTCTTATTTTCACCATTGGCAGTGAGTTTAATTGATTTTCCCTTCCACATGAATTCCATTGTTAGATTTTTACAATCCAACTAGATAATTCCTAACTCACACATCCACTGCATGCCCAATACCATATCAAAACCTACCAATGGCAAAAGAATGACATCTACCTCAAACTCTACTCCTTGGGTCATCCACTTTAACCCTTCACAGCCTCTTCTACCCAGTAACTTTTCTCCATTAGCTATCGTCATAGTTGCTGTTTCAATAGGCTGACAATTCCATACCATAATATCACCAATTGCAGCATCAAGAAAATTGTGAGTACTTCTTGCGTCTATGAGGATATGCAAAAGTAGCTTGCCACATCTACCAAGGACTCTCATAGTATGGTAAGTTGAACCACCAGTCAAAGCATTCAAAGATATCATAGGCTCATCATTTTGGGTTGAAGCACTTTGACTATTTTCTCCTGGATCATAAGTGATTAATTGTAATTCACCACCTTCATCACAATTATCCTCTACCTCCATCAAATACACTTGCATCTTCTTCCTCTGTGTATACTGGTGGCCAGGCATAAACTTCTCATGACAGAAGTAACACAAATTTTTACTTCTATACTCATTCATCTCTTCTGGAGTTAACCTCTGTTCAAATCTCACAGTTGGTCTTCCTAAAATTCCCTTATGTACATCAGGAACCCGAGCAACAGGCCACTTTCTTTCCACAGGAACTATAGCCTTGCTCCTGTCATAGGTATAGCCTTGACTCTTGTTTACATGAACCAATTCCTTCTTTTCTTCTAACAACAAGAGGCTTAGTTCTTTCTTTAGTAATTGTAAATTAGAGTCTTGCAATTTGGCTAACCGTGAAGATTCTAATTGTGTTTGAGGTTGTAAAATTTTAACTTCAGAAGCCAACTCAGGTTTTAAACCAGCAAGAAAGCAACTAAGTTTTTGTGACTCACTTAAATCCAACTTACATACCAAGTTGTCATATTGAGTTTGATAATAAGCTAACGATCCTTCTTGTCTGAGTTACATAAGCTCCTCCATAGGATCATCATACATAGGCCCGAACCTGACTTTCAATGCCTCTACAAGCTGATTCCAGTTCAACCTTTCACGTCTCCTTTGCTCAAAATGAAGAAACCATTTATGTGAGTCTTTGTCCATCGATAAACCAACCAACACTACTTTATTAACTTCTGGCGTGCCATCTAGTAAAAAAAATCTTTCGCATTTCACCGCCCAGCCGGTCACATCATAAGAAGTAAATTTTGGAAACTCAACTTTAGTAAATCATGTAGGAAGTTGATATTCATTGCCTCCTTCGTAATAATTTGCACAGACATTATCTGTGCGCAAATATGCACGATTATTCTCTCCACAAACACCATAGTTCATCTGATCTGCATTTAATGCCATTAATTCTGTAATCTGAAGTGATACGCCACGTAGCACTCCCTGCATATCCATTATCTGTTGTTCCACACCGACAACACGTGTGTTCAGTTCTGAACTAATCCTGTCTTCAATCTTATGCATGCTAGTTTGTGATCTTGTCGCATCTGCCATCTGGATCGTCTGCTTTGATACCATTGATGAACAGATAAGCAGAGAAAAGGGTAGGAGAAAGAAGAGAGAAGAGAGGAATTGAGAGAAAGAGATTCAGGAGAATATCTTCATAACACTATGGCCCTCAAACAACTCTAATATATCGCTTTTATAACGACGTGGATGCAACAAACTTATAGTTATAATGAAATGACTAACATGATCTCACTTAAAGACAGAAAAAGACTTAAAGACCCTTAAAAATGAAACTCATCGTATCAAAGAAGATCTACAGAAATTATTTTTATATAAATGGTGCATTTTACATAACATTTGTTCGCATTATGAGAATTTTGGTTTTTCTTCATGCTTCCTAGGCATTAACAATTTTGGGGACTTCGACAATGACCTTGTAAAGGCGGTAGAATTGGGATACATTTCTCCAAAATTACATGAACTAATACAATTTTTCAAATCATTTGGGTAAGTTGAGTACTTGACCCCTTTTGATATTACTTGTATGGCAATTGACCATTATATTTTATAATGTAGAGAAAGTAATGATGTGTTGTGCCTCATATTTGTTGAAAGAATTATCACAGCAAAAGTCATTGACAGACTTATGAAGAAAGTTAAGTTCTTGTCTCATTTTATAGTCTCACATCTAACTGGAAGCAATAGTTCATGTGAATCAGTGGCGCCAAGGGTGCAGAAAGAAATCTTACAGTTGTTTTCTCATGGAAAGGTATCGGATATTATATTTCAATCGATTAAGAAATGTTTATTCTCAATAGGCTTAAGTCTGTCGTGTTGTACAACTTTTCTACATGGTGTTGGAGGAGGAAGAGGGATGTTTCTATGGAAGAGGAATTTATTTGAACTAAATTTCTTTGTTTGCTCGACTTCCTTGACTTGCTCTTAGTCTCCAAGTACAATGGGCATATATAGGCAGACTAGGTGACCCTTTAGCATCTAATCACATGAATTACTAATTAATATCCTAACATGAACTAGAACATTCTATGTAGTATGTACATACACTAACATTGAACTTATACATCTGAAAAATATCAAATTACAAATTCCAACATATAGGTCAATCTACTATTTACAACTGATGTTGTTGAGGAGGGAGGGAATTCATGTTTCAAATTGCTCTTGTGCCATACGTTTTGATCTGCCCAAGACAGTTCGTAGTTACGTCCAATCAAGGGGACGGGCACGGCAAAATATTTCTCAATTTATCATCATGCTTGAAAGGTACAAAGATTATCTTCCTTAACATACTAGAAGCTCATATATAGTTGACAGAGCAAAACAAAGAGTAAACTAAATGGAATCACTGACTTGCTTAGCCAGACTGTCTCAATCATAAATTAGGTCAAGTATAAGGACAATACAATAACTATAAGCCCAGCCCACTAATAATCAAAACAATTATTATAACTTACCCATCCGCACTTACTATTCTAACACATTCCGTCAAATCAAACTCTAATACCATGTCAACGAAAAAAAGAAAGAAATGAGTAATTTGAATGGGATTACTAACTTACTTAGCCAGACTCCTTGTGTTTATTTATTATCTTAGATTAGTTGATGTGCAACTAATAATCAACACACTTATTTTAACTAGTCGTCATCGACTCATAGTACTGTTATATAATATGCATGCACACTTGCACATAGAAAAAAAGGTGGCTGACACAAAGTTCTTTAAAACATGTCAACATATTCTGAATGATATTTCATTTGTGTTTTCCTGTCGAAGGATTCTGACTTTGCAAGTTCTACAGGGCAAACGTGAAGCAAAGAAATCAACTGTTTGATATTATTGGGAGTGAACATTCAATGGCAGATATAGCAATAAAAAGAGAACTTAACTCTTCTACTTTGGCACCCTATAGGACTGAGGAAATACATGCATATCGTGTCAATACAACAGGTGCATGTGTTACTGCAGATTCTAGTGTTAGTCTCATCCATAGATATTGTGAAAAGCTACCTGGTGATAAGTATGAATACTTTGACCTTGTCAATGCCATAACATGTGTTCCTTTAAACTTTGGTAGTATTTTGTGATTCTGGTTACTTATGCAATATGAACAATTTCATTTGTTTTCAATTAAAATAGGTACTTTGCTCCAAAACAAAATTTCCAATTGTCATATTCTGGAGGGAATTATCAATGTAAATTATCACTGCCTCCTAATGCAACTATTCAAACATTAATTGGTCCTGTGAGCAGTGATTCTCAGTTGTCAAAGCAGCTTGTATGCTTGAAGGCATGCAAAAAGCTGCATCAGATGGGTGCTCTAAATGACCATCTTCTCCCTTTTTCTGAAGAACCGTCAGATAGTAGTATGTGCTTAAATTGGAAAAAGTCACCATCAGGCGAAGGCATATGTGCATAATTTGATCAAACTATGTAAACTTTTTAAAGTAATTCATGCGATTAATTTCAGTTAGATTTGACAATTCGCTAATTATATTTATTTTTTTAAAATCAAATGTTAATCAAGAGACAGGATGAAAATAGTATTCCATTTTCTGAATCCCTGTCCTACTACAATACTAGTCTACCCTTTCGCTAAGACGTGGGAACCCATTTATCTACTAGTTTACATTGGAATCTTGACGTTCACTGGGTTAATAATATCATAGAAGTTACAAAACTTATACGATCATTGTATTTGTTAATAGCTTTCTTAGAGTCAAAATAATCTTCATCAGCAAAAAGCATGTAGAATAATTAGTTAATATGCTCAATTGCTCTGTTTTATTCCTTTTAGACATAAATTATATCAATTGGAAATGCTTACAAATTGTATCCTTCATGTCTGTTTTATATCTAGCTGTCAATGTTTACAGCTCTGCAAATGACTTTCGAGGAAACTTTATTGAAAGATAATTGCCCTTTTGATTTTGTTCCCCACTAATCATTTCTTTCAATTTAGCCTCTTCATTATTAAAATACTCTTAATGTTGCCCGTCCATTTTCGTTCCATCTAACAATTACTGCCAAACTTAATAGACTGCTGACATGGACATAATGACTTACCTTGCACCATAAATTCACACCTCAGATTGCTCACTCCACGTTAGCAATATGTTGGGTTTATCATTATATTTTGGATGGATATAGAATGGGAGGGCAACATTGAAAATATTTTAATGATTAAGACACTATTTTCAAAGTGCTCACATTTTTCAAGGACTGAAATAGAATGTTTATCATAACTTTTCTGTTGTTCTATCTTGTATCACTCATACATATCAATATAGCAGGAACAACCAAACAGAAGGAATTACATGGGACTGCTTCCATTCGTGCATTATCTGGAACTTGGGCAGCAAATCCTGATGGAGCCACTTTTCATGCCTACAAATTTGAATTCTCTTGTAACATTATTGAAGAGATTTATTCTGGATTTGTTCTTCTGATGGGATCAAAACTTGATGATGATGTGGGAAATTTTGAGGCAGATCTATACTTGATCTCAAAGACAGTCAAGTATTGTGTTTCTACATGTGGAAAAGTGTATTTGGATGCAGAACAGGTATAACACAGTTTCTTTATTCAATTATTATTTTTCTTCTATTCATCCCCCCCCCCCCCCCCAAAAAAAATAAAACTAAAAGAAAAAAACGAAGTTATATCTCATCCTGTGGGAAACACTCGTTATGTGGTGCCTTCTTTTTTTTTTTTTTTTGGTGTATCAGATGTTCAAAGCAAAGTGCTTTCAGGAACTTTTCTTTAATGGTTTGTTTGGAAGACTCTCTGTTGGATCAGAAGAATCAGGAGTAAAGAGAGAATTCTTACTTCAACATCAAACAAGTAAACTATGGAGCCCATCAAAAATGTATTTGCTTTTGCCATTAGAGACATTGAACAGTGAGGTGAAGCTTGGAGAATAGACTGGAGAGGGGTAAGCTCTTGTGTAGGAGTGATACAATTTTTTCAGAGAAGAGCTCTGAGCATTGTATTACGTTCTGAGCATTGTCACAAACAAAATTTATCAAATGATATGGAACAGATGAGCTCAAGGACAGTCCGTTTTTCTAATTGTTTGGTTGATATTGATGACCTCAAAGATATGGTAGTTTTGGCTATTCACACTGGCAAGTTCTATTCTATTGTTGAGGTTGTGACCAATACTTCTGCTCAATGTCCTTTCAGCTACCCTGGATCTGATGTGTCTGTTTCATCTGAATATAGTACCTATATTGAGTACTTTAACAAAAAGTTGGTATTTTTTGATCCTATATTTTACTTTTATGTTTATAATTAATGGTTTTTCTCCGCATTTACTGGTTAATTATGTAGTTTCATGAATCTTATTCAGGTATAGGATTGTGCTGATGTATCCTGGACAGCCTTTGTTGCGGTTAAAGCAAAATCATAACCCTCATAATCTTCTTATGAACTTCAGGAGTGAAGGTTTCATATTTTACTTTTTTCTTTAATATATTTTTTAATTTTTTAATTTTATTCTTCACCGTCTTCTATTCTTCCTCATGAAGCATCATTGAATATGACAAAGACTGCTAGAATAAAAGCCACTTCCATGAAGTTGACAATTGTTGCACATATATATATGTGTGTGTGTGTGTGTGTATCAACTATAAAATCAAAATTTGGTTCATTATATAACTTTAATATCTCAATATCCTTGACTGTTAGAGACTTATAATGAATATGAGCATGCTTAATAAGATTAAAAAAAAAAATGAAATTGACACAATGGTTTCAATGTTAAAATAAATGCATAATTCTTTGCATGGTATATGATATAGCTAATTTATTTCTTTTTGAGCAGGTGTATCTCCGGTTTCAAAAAAGGAACAAGTTAATGTTCATATGCCACCCGAGGTGTCAAGACTGACGTTCCTATAGAAGTTCTGAAGTCATTTTACTTACTACCATCACTAATGCACCGCTTAGAATCCTTGATGTTAGCCAGCCAGCTAAGAAAGGAGATTAATTTTAACTCTGGCAGCTTTCAGATACCAAGTTCACTGGTTTGTGATAACATTGGGCTGAGATATACTTTTGCTCCCTCTGTTTTTAGAAGAGTTTCAACTTGGTCCCTCTGGTTCAAAACCTAACGATGTAACCCTTTCATTTTCTAAAAGTTCCAATTGGACCCTTTTGTCACAACACCATCACCAAGTTAACAAAAATTACTGATGGGGCGTTAATTTGACGGTGTGGCTCCTAGGTGGCACCTACATGTCTTGTCTTTTGCCACATGGCATTTCAAATTGACAATCAAGCTTGAAAAATCATGCACAAAGCATTTGAAATCCATCCCCCATCTATATTCCCCCAAATTCAAAACCCCTCTTCTATTTTCCCCAAACACCATTTGTTTTGGCTGGTGCAATGGCCCCATATATAAGGGATAATAATACAAAAATATGAAGAACTTTATACAGATGAAATCTTTCAGCTTTTTGAGATTCATCATCAAAACTGGCACCTTGGTAACTCCATAACTTAATCATAAGATAAAGGACATCAGATTTTTACCTTAAATGGGTGAATGCATGCCTGCTAAGTTACAACTTTGAATGGATTAAGAGGACTCATTTGCTTGGTTTTGAACTTGAGGGATGAAATTGAAACTTCTATAAAACTAAAAGCAGCAAAGTGTATTTAAACCTTTATAATAAATTATCATATCATTATGATTAGCCTCAACTGATTATTATATGATCAGATTCTTGAAGCATTGACAACACCGAAATGCCGAGAAAACTTCTCCATGGAACGTTTGGAATTGCTTGGGGATTCAGTTCTAAAGTATGCAGTGAGCTGCCACCTTTTCCTTAGGTATCCTGAGAAACATGAAGGACAGTTATCTGATAGGCATTCAACTCTTATTTCTAATTCAGCCCTGCACAAATTGGGAACCAATCGCAAATTGCAGGTACTTAATCTAATGCACCTCCACTTGCTTAAAGGTACACGTGGGTAAGGGATAATGGAGGGGAAGGGAAGGAATAGAAAGTCGCATTAAAATCTTTTCCTTGTTTGTGAGGCTTTATTTAGCAATGGAGGGTATTGAAGGATTTTCAACTAACCTTCCAAAATCCTCTCTCCTTTATATACTTAAGTTCTCCCAATTTGGGAGACTTTTGGAGGAGAAAGTTTTCCCCAACATGAAGAAGTAAAATTATCATTTAACCATTCCTTCCCCTTCCTTTCTCCCCTCCCCTTTCATTTTCTTTAAATTCCTGTTTTTCCCTTCCCTCCCAACTCCCAAACATACCCTAAAGAAACATGAAGGTGGAATCTTTGTGTGACTTATCATTTGTTTAGCTATCTACGATGAATCTGAAATGACATTTGAGAGCACTGGCTTATTAGGAGGCTAGAACTCATCACAACATTATGTTATGATTTGTATCTACTGATTAAATTGTTATTAAAAAAAGTAAGATGATCCCTTAACAAGTAATCTGACCTATTGTTCTAATGTAAGGATCATCCCTACCTAATGCAGATGGATTCCTCATATTCTCAATATGAATCAATGCTTTCACATCCTGATCCATTTAAAAAAGGAAACTTTTCAATCTTGTGCAATATGCTTCTTCGTGCACACATAATGCCATTTCATTTCTTTTATTTTATTTTCACCTGGATAATCATCAACTTCACTGACATACCTTTTGGCATTGTTGGGACCTTTTTTCCCCATAGTATTTAAAAGTCATGGTGATAATTATGTCTTCACCACATGAATGTAGTTATCTTTTCACTGCCATGAATATAGCATCTTTATTCTATATAAGTCATCATGTAAGCTGCCTGATACACGTATATGTTGCTTATATTCAATGACATAAACTATTTTTTCAAGAAGCTGGTTAGCATCATTACTTTCTGTTAAAAGATATTGATAAAACCATTCATGGACCTTCAAATTTCAATCAGCTTATGCTTTTGAGTTGAAGTGATCCTTGACACTTTCTTACTTTGAGAAAATGATACCATTATGACTATCTAAATGTTTATATATTGGATCAACTGTGATACATGCAACAGCTTGTTCCCTTCTTTAGACTTCAGCCTATACTCAACTCTAGTTTATAGAAAAGTCTTGAACTGGCTAGTGATGGTGCAAAAGCCTCTAGTTTGCTACAAAAATTCATTCGAGTGTTAAAATCTTGAAAGTTTTTAGGTGTTGTTTGGTACATAGGTATTCTAGTTTCCTATGTATTTGGAAAACTATATATAAAAAATTTGAGCATAAAATATATATAGAAAAAATTAATATCTTTACGTTATTTAGGACAGATGCAACATATAAATTTTAGAATTTTCATATTTGTTAAATCCAGACATTTTATATATAGATTTCCAAGAGCTTGGGAAACTAAAATTCTCACATACCAAAATACCACCTAAGTTCTAAGTTTTCTTATTTTGACAGGGATATATACGTGACAGCGCTTTTGAACCACGTCATTGGGTAGCTCCAGGGCAGCATTGTATACATGCTGTTCCTTGTAGATGTGGTGTGGATACTTTCAGAGGTGCCTTTGGATGGGAAATTCCAAACTAAAAATCCAACTTGTAAGTTTGGAAAGTTCTGTGACAGAGGCCACAGATGGATTTGTTCAAAGACCATATCTGATTGTGTTGAGGCCCTTATTGGAGCTTATTATGTTGGCAATGGCCTTGTTGCTGCACTTCATATAATGAAGTGGCTCGGTATTGACCTTGTACTTAATCCGTCATTAGTAGTAGAAGCAATCACCAAGGCATCTTTAAGGTCCTATGACCCAAAAGCTAATGAAATTACAGCCTTAGAATTAATGCTTGGGTATGAATTTTCTTGTAAAGGTCTCTTACGGGAGGCTGTGACACATGCATCTCAGCAAGAACTAGGAGTTGGCTATTGTTGCCAGGTATCTATTTTAAAGTTCTTTGTGAAGTCTTTTTTTTAAAGTAAAAGACTTGGCTACAGTTTATTAAGTATTTTCTTTGAATTTCTTTAATAAAATATAACATGTAGACAATTTTTTCCCACCCAGCAGCACATTATTGACAGCTTTAAAAAGGAATTTTCATGTGTCATAACTTAATTGAAGAATCAAGGCAAATACCTAAAGAATTGCATCTCATTCTTTTTTTCTTCTCAGAAATATTCTACTCTTTCCCCCTACTTCTCAGCAAGGATGTTAGAAATATTTTAAATAAGAAAAAAGATTACCATTAAATGTGATTGAGCTCATGGAATATTTTTTTGGTTTCATTTGTCTATCTGTCCACAAGGTTCTAATACTAAGTTGAGTAATGCATATTTCCAACAAGTTCTTCAAGATTCCAACTAAAGTTTTCCCTTCTGTCCTCGACATTTATTTATTTATTTACTTATTCACAGAGGCTTGAATTTCTTAGCGATTCAGTTTTGGGTCTTCTAATCACGCAGCTTTTCTACAAGAGCGACCAAGATATTGATCCACGAAGATTGACCGATTTGCGTTCAGCTGCAGTTAGCAATGAAAACTTTGCTCAAGTTTGCATAAGAAAGAACCTTCAGTCACACCTTCTGCACTGCTCGGGATTTCTTCAAAGTCAAGTAACAGAGTTTGTGAGGTCACTGACTGAACATCTCAACAGCTCCAGCTTATTTGAAAGGAATAAAGCTCCAAAGGTAAGCCTCATGCTGAGTGCTGCTAATATTGACATGTTTACAAATAAATATATCATGGACTCCAAATTCCAGTTGCATCAGGTTTACTGTGTAAGTACTTATTAGAAAAAATTCCTAGGTAGACCTGCAAAAATATAGGTAGACCAAATTAATCATAATGAGATATGTAAGTATGTCAAACATTCTTTTCAATACGTAGGACACATTTTTTCAGGCGTGTCGCGTGTTGGACACTAACACTACCATGACACATTATTGACACATGTCCAACACACATATAGATGTGTCAAAATAAAAGAAAAATGTTTTCAAACTCATACCAGATATGGCTTGGACATAGATGACCCCAAAACAAGGGAGAACAACTAAAAAGAAAAATTAGGATGAAAGGCTAGAAACCCCATAGATAATTGAAGTTCTTTCCCAATTTTTTTTAATAAATGAATAATTTTGTTTGACATTGTTTTGTCCGGCAGATTTTTTTGAAAAATAATAGTGCAAGATATGTAGAATTTAGAATAATAATGGTTGTTCTTTTCTTGAAAAATATATCACTAATGGAAAGTTTAAATCATTGAAATCTAAATATGACATATATGATAAGACAAAGATGTGTGTATCCCGCGTCAGTTTAAGTTTAATATTTTTTAATAGTTTGATATGCCAATGTATTTGTGCTCCATAGCTTGCTTGTCTATTCATTATTCTCTTGGTCTACATCTCTTTTATAAACTAAGTCAATCTATGAATCTCTCTTCACATTAGTTTGCTGTTTTATTATTATCCAATCATATTATTCAAATAATAAATTTTTTTGGCATAGGCTCTTGGAGACATGGTGGAAAGCATTGCTGGTGCTATACATATTGATACCAACCTTGATCTCGAGGAAGTATGGAGAATCTTTGAACCGTTATTGTCTCCAATAGTGACTCCTGATAGTCTAAAACTCCCATGACTATGTAGACTTAATGAAATGTGTGATTCTCTCAGATACTCTATAAAGGAAAGATGCATAGAAGTGGGAGAAATGGTACGTGCTGAACTTAGATTGCAGATGGAAGATGTCCTATTAATAGGAAGAGGGTGTGAACGAAACAAAAAGGCTGCCAAAGGAGCAGCAGCGCACTGTTTGTTAGAGGAACTTGAGGTTTGTTAGTTTCCTTGAGATTGACTTTGTTATGTTTGTTACTAATTTCAAAACCAAGATGTCCACTATTAAATTGAACCCAAGATTCAAAATATATATACATGGACACCCACTAACACACACACACGTACCTCCACATTAGTTAGGTGGGGGTTGACAATTTTGGTATAAGGTGTTTTGACCAAAAAGTCTTCACTCTTCCATTAAAAAGACACAATAAATATAAGGACATTTAGGTCATTTTTTCACAAAGACATCTTTAAAGCAAGGGTATTTAAGTCATTTTTCCACCACACTATGGGTACGAGGCTATGAAGAAAAGATCTAGATATCTCTGTGTTAATTCAATAACTGATTATTGGGATTTTACCTTTTACGTATTTTTCGAGGCTTTTAATTTTTCTCAAGTCTAATTATATGAGTTGGAAGTAATAAAATGAACTTCAGGATTGTTTGATTAAGAAAATTTGATTTTTTTTTTCAAACGATGATGGTTAAGTAGCTGTTAAATCAGGTTTCACTTCCCTCACAAGTAACATCATTAGTTTCTGCTATCCCCTTCAGTTTAAAGATCCTACAACACTAGGCGTTTGCGGGGACATAGCAAAGGGATACACATTGAGTAAACATAATGTAAAGTCGGAAATGCAGGTTACTTAAGTAGTCATAAATATAAATGGCCTTTAAGTAACAAACCACCAGGCAACTTGTTAAATTACTTGGATTTCTTTAATAAACCGAAAAACTCTTCTCTTTGGTGGGTAATTAACAGCAGTAACTTGTGTATTCATCATATTTTTAACATAACATGATAATATATACTAAACCTGGGTTGAGAAACGTAGGATAAGTCTTACAAAGGAAGAGAGAGTATTAAGGATTAGAGTTTATTATTATTATTATTATTTAGGAACCTTGAAGTTCCTTATTGTTTAAAAGTCTTATGGTTATCTCTAGATTATTCTTTAGATTTAGCACCAAAGTTTTCCGACCAACTTTTTCTTTTACCCTAAACTTCAAAAATCTCTAAACGTCATAATTTATGTATAATAATGATATGATAATTGGAATGCAACAGGAGGAGGACATTTTAAACCCCAGTGGCATTCCCAGGAGGAGAAAAAGAGATTCTGAATCTGATGATGCTTGCATTACATCTTCATCGGACATGGCTGTCAAAATATGTAGCCACCTAATTGAGGAAGACTCTTACAGGAAAGGAAAGCAAAAGATAATTGAAAGTCAATGTCCAGCAGAATCAATTAAAGCTTCTTTCCCAATCAATGATTGTTCTGGGAAGACCTGCAGTATCAGTCCTGCCACCCCAGGTTTGTTTAATTCCCTTGCTCTAGTTTAATTTTATGCTTAACTATAATTGGGAGATGCAATGAAGTTATTTATTCAGTCAGAGCTCTCTGTACATGGAGTTTTTGAAGTAGATCTAGTTAGATTTAAGCATGGTTGTTTGCAAAATGTTGCCTTTTTCCTCATAAATACTGTCGAGATTTTGGTGTCTCCACTATAGCAGGTTTAACAGTAAACCAGTTTCATTTTTTTTTCTTGAAGAAAAAAAGAAATGATTGATGAGAAGAGAGCACAATACAACAATAGAGGTTAAGTAGTCCTCCCAAAACCAAGGGGGAAAAAAACCACAGGGATGATTAAAATAACTCTTTCCCATAGAAGATGTGACAGAAGGAACCTCTTACTCAAACATTGTCTCATTCCCTTCTAACCAAAGACAACACAATCCTGCAAAAACATCACATTGCCAAAGTTCTTTCTGCTCCTTTTTCCTCCCAAAACCAATAAACTTAGTAGCTAGAAAAACCAGTAGAATAGCCAGACAAACCCAACTTTAATCTACTTTTACACTAGAGTGGCTGTTTACTAGTGGGACAGATTGTTTGGGGTCTTTGGTGAAAATTGGGTCTGTCCACTGTATTTAAGGAAGATCCTCCTTAGACGCTTCACAGGTTTTGAACAGAAAAAGGAGGGAAAAATACTGTGGAAATGGCAATTTTTGCTGTGATTTGGAACATTTGATCGGAATGAAATGCTCATGTCTTCAAGGGGACACCGTTGGATTCCTTGTGGCATAGAATAATCATTTTTGCAGCTTCTTATTAATTGGTGTTTCAGCTCACAGCTTCTTCAAAAGGAGTCAGTTTATTAAATATGCAGAGAGATTGGGCATCTTTTGTTGCATGTTAAATTTTCTACCTGTTTTAGTGTTCATTCTTGTTTTCATGCTATTACTTTATCTTCGAAGGATTGTTCATCCTCCTCCCATGTAATTTCTTTCCTTCTTAATATATATTCTTCTTTTACCCCAAAAAAATAAAAATTGTTTGGATTTGACTTCATTCTCCTATGGGGAGTGAATGTGATTGATGCTTCTACTTGTAAGAATCTTCAAATATTCCAGTATCACAATTACAAAGGCAAAAGATTATAAACCCTTTTTATTCATTCTTTCTTGTACTCATTAATTTTGGTAATCTAAGGCAAGATCTGATCATTTTAATATAACTATTCCATTAGTGTAATTTTTTATCTTTTACTTTTGCAGTTATCGGATCAATGAACATGAAAAAAGGGGTACCTCGAACCTTAATATTTGGAATATGTAAAACATTACAGTGGCCAATGCCAATATTCAGATCCAAAGAAACTAAATCCAGGTCATTCCAGTCAACCAATTTTAGATATTTTTCCTTCCCTAGGAAGCTCATACACTAACACAGATATAACAAGCAATACAATACAGAAATTGCAACATGACAACAAATGTAGTGTCTTTGGTGCAATTTGAAGCGTCGTGTTATATCTAATACTAATTTTGGACTCAATACTTCAATCTTTCTCAATTCTCGTTGAATGCTCCTTAGGTTTTTTTTTTTTTTCCTTCAAAGAGATGTTACTCTTTGGCAATAGATTATTCCTCAGTTTTTCTAATTATTATTATTATTCCTTCAACAGAACTCTGGCTGAATTTGGTGAAGGCTCTGAGAAAAGATATGGTTTCAACAGCTTTGTATCCAAAATCATGTTACAGAGACCAAACTCTAGCATTATTGAGTGTACAGGAGATCCTAAGGCTGTTAAAGATAAGTTCATTTGACTCTGCAGCACTTGCGATGCTTTATGATTGAACAACAGGGAAGGATATCTATTTTTAAGTCCTAATTTCTTGGCTTATAGCCCCCCTTAATGATCCTCAACCTGAGCAAAAAGAATGGGCCTGTCTTTTAACAATTAACAATGATGATCAAATCTCTAGAGCCACTAAGAAGCATTAAGAGAACAATATGTTTAATAGTATGCATCACCCTAAAATTTGCTGAACTGAGGAAATGTTGACTGGTGACCTTTCCAAGTTTTATCTAATTAGGACACATCGAAGTAGGTATATTCTCAATGAGAAAATGAAATGGAAAACAAAAAACCAAATGGAACAACAAATTAAGATTGAATGAGTAAAAACTACCCTTCTTGCACTCAATAAATAAGTTTCTCTCTATTTCAAAAATATACATGGACCTCTTTCATATTTTGAAAACATAATGGCGTTTAGTCCTATTTTATAATGGTATTTATTTTAACTATTAATTGAGACATCATGGATCAGTTAAGGCTAGATCTATTGATCTATTGATCTATTTTTAAAACATTTGGTGTGCGTAATGGCTTTAAACATAGTTGGTATCCATTTAATGAGGTTGAGAGTAAACATAGTTTTTAAATTTGACAACAATTTGTTATTTAAAATATTCTTAATCAAAGGTGTTTTAGGCATTTGATAATTGAGTTCAATATTTTGATTTTTTTTACTTTTTAACTAATTATTTTAAAATACTTTTGTCAAGAATCACTTCAATTTAAAAAATTTAAACTAAGGACTAGAAATAATTTTATTATAATCTCTATGACCTCCTCATATGAAAATCCTTTAGGCTGAGTGCCAATTGCAGGCCCATCATAAATTGGGTTGGAATTTAATTACTTATAAGATTTTGGTATCATATCAAAGACCATCTCAACTAGAAAACTATTAAGTAAATACATGTGAATAGTTTTATTATAATGTCTAATAACTTTAAAAAGAATTAAATATCAATATATATTTAAAATATAATAAATAAATAAATAAATATATATATATATATATAATGCAAGGTGATTTTTGTAATTAATGCTAAATCCAAGAAAAGTCTAACTAGTTTACTCATGAAAAATGCAATTGTAATTAACAGCCCAAGTTGATTTTTTTAAATATTTCTTAAGAGTAAATAATGCTAATATCTAATGAAGTTTGGTTAAATTACACCTAATATATCTTCTAATTAAAAAAATTACACTCAACTCCTTTGACATTTTGTATATATTGCATAAATTTTCCCTCTAGTTTATTGTTATGGAAGTTAACTTACTCACAACATGAGACTAATTTTATTCATAATATGATATTAAAGGCAGATAAATTAGTGTTAAATTTCAGTATAAGATTATAATTTTATTCTTAATATAGTAGTAAAAATGATTAATTAATTTTAATTTTTTCAAAAAATACATATTGTCTAAAAATTAATTTCATTCACAGTATATAAATTAGAAGAGAATCAAGTATAATTTTTAAAACAAAAAAATTATTAAGAATAATATAATCAAATCTCAAAGAAGTTAATGTAATTAACTTATTTTTGAATTTGCATGTATGCGTTTGGTGCCTTCACAAGAAGGAGGAGAAAAACTAGGAGAAATAATTATGTGTTGAGCTGTTAAGAGTCCAACCACCATCAATTTTCAAGATGCTTTTTTTCTAGGAATTAATCTAAATGAATGTGCAGTAAAACTAAAATTTACTTCATAAAATGTCATAGAAAATGTCCTTCCCCACTGTACATATGCCATAAGTATTAAATACTTATGTAGTGTCATCAAAGGGTAGCAAATTCAGGTGGTTGGGAGAGTTAAAGTTTAGATAAAGGAACACAAAGTTAATCTTTCTCTTATACTAAATAAGATACATCCTAAGTGAAGTAGCATAATTCATATCATTTGGATACTCCATATAAAAATTTTGACAATAAAAATATTGTGATTCACACTTTCACCTATGTCTATTAAAAAGAAAAAAACTCAGCATATTCGACACCTAAAAAAAAACTACTTGCTATTTTTTCTTTCTTAATTAAGGAGATATCTTGCCTGTTTAGAGATGACAATCTATCTAGTGTTGACATTATACAGAGACCCTTTTATATAAGCCATTAGAATTTTGGGTTGATACGAACTTTTGAAAAACTCATACTCTAAAAGTTATCTCATGGAATTAAATAATACAAAACTCATATAGCTTGACGTTAAAATTTCGTACTTTCAATGTAGGACTAAGGTCTTGTACCTTTCAATGGGTCATAACATGGCCAAGCAGCAATTCAGCCACATAGAATCAAAAAGTATAATGGATCAGAAATTCTAGCAAATTTATACCTTTCCACGGCACAAGGTTCACAATGAATAGGCCAGCATGAATTCGTCCCCTGTTAATTAAGAAAAGTTTATCATTATCAATTATTTAAGTTCTAATACTAGACAATCGCAGGAAAGTACTCATGATTATATCTTCCAAGTAGAAATAATAGAAAGTATACACGATAATGTCTGAAAACCTTTCAAAAAAGTAGAAGAGTATCACATTAAATTATGACCGGTAGAAATTATGTGTGCAATTCAAATAAGATGCTAATTTTTCTCCTACCTTATTTAAGAGAAGAAAATCACCATAATTGGTTCAACATTTATGTACAACTTTTATTTTCAACTAGGCTTGTTGAAGCCTTTGTTGCAGTTAGCTTTGCTCGAAAATTAAAAAGATTGAAGGGATTCATTGTAGAAAATGGCTGATACACTGATCAAAGTTTGGTTTGATGGAAAGCAGAAGAATATGACAATGAAGGATCACGGTGGGGGAAGGTTTGGGAAATCCATAGGTATCTTTGGGAATAAGATGCCCGGATTTCATAAGCAACTAATGCCCATGGGAAACTACAATTTTTAAGAAATTTTTTATTTTCTTTTAAAAACTTCCAAACACGGTGATCTTAATTTTTTAAATGAAGTTTTCTTAAAAAATATATTGAGAAATCTCCACAGAAAACAGCCTCCAAGATACTATAAGAGACGCATCAGAATGTGATGCATAATATATGATCACATGATATAGAAATAGAATAAATTAAAAATATAAGATTCCTAGAAATAATTAATTTAATTTCTTAGTTTGAATAATGTTCCCTTAAATTTTTTTGGGGATGGATTTATTCGAAGCACGAAATACCATTATAAAAAAGCATTAAAAAAGCGCACAACATGATGGTTGTCTATTCAAGAGTTATATATAAAGATATTCTGAGAGAAAGTTGTTCAAACTATAAAAATAAGACCAAAACTAATTGACGTCATGCTTAAGAACAATTTCTTCGGGAAACGATTACAAAAAAAGAAAAAAGAAAAAAGAAAAAAAAGAAAGATTGAAAGCCCTTCCATCTGCATATACTATATATACTACACGAAGAATACACCTACAACGGTACATAAGTGTTTTATGCAGAATATGAATTTAATTCAAATTTAATGGATTTTAATTAAGATAATTAGTTTAAGGAAACAAATAAATAGGAAAGCTCTCAAGCAATAACGGAACTTGAAGTATGACGCTGAAAATCAGTTGCCAAGCTTTAGAACCAAGTGTATGCAAATATATCAAACTTATCTCGTGGTGCAGATATATCAATCGATGAGATAAATTAGAGAAAAGGAACAGACAGACACTAATAAATTTATCTATGTTCGGACTCTCAGTTCTCTTCTCAAATTTTAAGAAATTTTCTTCAACTAGATGAAAAGATTACACAGTAATTGATTTTGATATATACTCACTACTAACACCGAGAGTCTCACACCCCACATTTTAAGTACTCTGACGCGGAAGCGGAAACATAGAGGAAATGCTTATGGCATTAATTTGAATCATATAAAATATATAAGTTTTTCTTTAAAGGACATTTGTAGAAATTTCGGCAGAGTCCCCTCTATAACGTAGACCTCTCGATATTTCTACAAACGCTCAGCCAGTACAATATATCCCAACAGGGGTACAATCAGA
The DNA here is from genome assembly GCA_026724425.1 of Erythrophleum ivorense. Taxonomy (NCBI): domain Eukaryota; kingdom Viridiplantae; phylum Streptophyta; class Magnoliopsida; order Fabales; family Fabaceae; genus Erythrophleum; species Erythrophleum ivorense. Next base: position 712,064 of record JAIUCV010000367.1, on the reverse strand, counting down.
CCAAAAGAAAACATCTGGGGTGTGGGGATACCCTAACTATGATTCAGTGGAGCTAAATTTACAAGGTTTTACAAAGTCTCAAACAAAATGCATATACAATCAAAATACACCCACAGAAGCTCCGCAGGCTTGTCAAAGGACGTCTCAAGAGGTCGGCCACTAGAAGGCGGCTGGGGGCAGACTAGAGTCCCTACTGCTCTCTGAAAATATATATATATATATATATATAAATATGAGTCGAATACTCAGTGAATAAGCAACACCGACCCTTTCTAAAATAAATATAGATCAAATAGGTTTACATATATATATATATATATACAGATATAGATCACATGGAACAAATTTTATACAAACTCTTTTTCTTTTTCAGAATGCACGAAAGCATCTAAACAGAACCAATAGGAAACAGACGCAGAGCACACAGCTCGCGGGGAAAATAACTACAGACGCAAAGCATTTAGCTTGCGAAGATAACATAAGTCCACGTGTGGTGGCCTACACACGGGGCTAGCACCGCCCCTGCTAGCTGAGGTACAGATCATGATGCACCAGGGCTAACATCTACTGCTGTTAGCTACAGGGTTATGAGCAGATAATTCCATAAAATTTTCAAATAACATTTCAGACAAAGTATCGTTCAGATCAGTTTCACAGTAGGATTTCCAATTAACTTAGCAACCGTAAACTTGCAAAATTCCCCATTGAAATCAAATTTTGGTAAACATGCATATGACTACATTTTGAAATATGTATCTCTATAAATAGAGAATCAAAATTTTAAAACACTGCAAGGAAACTTAGGAACAGAAATAAGAATTTCCTGAGTCTTTGGTCCGCATTACTTACTCACCTTCTGAGATACTACAGAAATTCTCTGACCCGTTCCTCGGCTATACCTCAACCTTCAGAATTTCCTACAATACCCGTTCACCAGAAATGAATCACCCTAATTAATTTCATACAAGACTCGGACTTATCAAAATTTAAAATTTCTTCCTCTACTAATTTTACGCCTTCCATACGCGTACAGTATGTTTCTTATACATATTTTGTACCTTCACTTCCTTGGTTCTATTTAGGAACTAAACCCCAATTCAAAAAACTAAAAGAAAGATATACCATTTTTAATCGAAAAGTTTATTCTGCGTAACTGTAATTTAACAATTAAGAAAGGAGCATAGTGGGGATTTGGTCTTTAATTAAATTATGTGTGTATAAATATGGAGAATTTTTTTTGGGAGGGATTAATGTATAGGGGAATGAACATACAGTTAAACATAATTTAAATTATAATTTTATCCAACTAAAATTATCTTCCTGCATCTTTTTTTTTTTTTTCTTCTGTACAAGATTTCCCTCAGCTGGCCATACAGAACGTGTTCAGCAATTAAAACAAGGAAAAGAGATGCCAACAAAGGAAAGCAAACAGCAACCAGAATCAAACCAGAAAAAAAACGAAGTGAAGGTGATAAGGGAGATGAGGCGCTGTTCAGCAAAACCAAGGGGGATGAAGCGCTGTTCAGCAGAAGGAATACACACAGCAGAACAGCAGCTTGGGGAGAGGAGCTTCTAGCGTGATTTCACTAGCCACCAGCAGCAAAATAGGCCAGATTTCTGCAGCTGAAATTCAACCTAGAACCAGAAAAATTAGCACTACACAGGGGCAGTAAAAAGGCGCTGAACAGAGGAGAAGAAATGGAATTTTTTTTTGGCATGCTCTCACCCCAAAACCAGCAGCAAAAATGGAACTCATTCAAGGAGAAACATGCAGCTGAAATTTGAACAAAATCAGCGCTGAAACAGGGCAAAAGAAACGTTGAACAGAGGAGGAAATAAGCTGCAGAATTAATCCATACCAACTTCGTTCAGCAGGGAGGAGTATGCGACTGAAATGGAGCACTCACCAGGAGAATTTTCACAGCGTGCAGAGACAAGAAACCAACGTCCAGCAGCTTGCAGGAGCAGAGAAGGTAGCATCCAGAAAACAGAGGATGAAGGTGTGAAATTCTGGCGGTTCTGTGATGCTGCACTGGAGGATATACATTGCAGAAATCTGGATGGGAGAAGACCGAAAAACCAGCTGAAGGAAGAAGGAGAGGAGGGGTACATATGTAATTTCTGGAAGAGCAAAATTCCAACGTGGCAGCTGCATGATTTGCTTTGAAAAGTCAACTCCCTTCCCATGCAAGCATTCACGTCGGGTTCTCACAGAGAGTTTAAGCTTGCATAAATTATAACACATTGAATTCTTAATTAGTTCACCTTAAACTAAATCTCCTCACACTTGAAAAAAAAAATTTACAAAAGGAGAGGTTTTAAAAATCCTTAACAGCAAGGGACTATATTCAGTATACATTAAGGGCTGTCAATAGCTTTATCAAACCGGCAACTAAGCTTAGTAGGGAGCAAAGATGAATGAACAGAAAGTGTACAAGTTTTCTCTGTTGGCTTCACTAATCTGATTTGAGTAGCTTATGTGCTTAATCCCTTCATGTAATAGAGAAGTCTTCTTAACCGTTTGAACCTCAGCTAGGATGTTCTGTAACTTTTTCAACTTTTCTATTTTGTATCATTTCTCAGATTTCTGATGTTGGGAGCTCAAAGGGCAAGGAGACTGAGCTTGATTTAGCAAGTCTTTAGTTTTGTCTGAGAGAGGGAGCAGCTTCAATGGACAAAACCTACTTTGCTTGAGTTTCCTTTAGCAGAAACACTAATTGAAGTGTCCGGATTGTCTGCAGCACGCATGAAACACATCGTTTCATGAAAAGTAAAATAGTGCGTTTCATGCAGTTTCCAACTATTCTTTCTTTTCAAAACACAGCAAATCGTGGTCGTCCGTTTCATGAGATAAACCCAGCCGTCCACCATTTCACTTTGAGGCTTCTTCCCTGTACGAACCGTTCCTCCTTCCTTCGTCAACCATTTGCTTTGTTCCCTAAGACGCAAGTCAAAATGAAGGAGAGGTGAAAATTAAGTTAAAGTGTACTACTACGACGCCAATCAATATGAATGGGGTAATTCACATCTATGTTTTGCTTCTGAAATCTTTCATTTAAGGAAATAAATAATGCTAATGAAATAGAGCACAGGGTGAAACTATGTTTCAGTCTTTCGCTTTTCCCACATTGCCCATCAAGCATTACGATTAAGTATATGTGCACAAGAATTTCAGCACCAGGATTACGAAGTTTGAGAATGGAATAGCACTGACCTGGATCTCTGGAGCATCAGATTGCCAAGTTGTACAATCTTCTGCTATAGCTACTATAGGGCTTCCTTTCTGTATTAGTCCCTCAACCCATAATTATCCAGTAAGTTGATCATTATTAGGGTCCGTGATGTCGTACTGTCTTAATTATATCTCCAAGAAGCCAGTTCACAAAGTACAGAAACCGATCATCAAGGGATATTGCAACCTGCAAAATCAGTCTAGGCTATAAATATATTGATCTACATGTCTCAATTGAAGCACAGATACTAATTAAGCAGAAGAGAATACATATATCGATATCCTTTTTGCGTAACTCATGGCTTCATGACCCATCCTCGGTCCTGAAAAATCATACCATGTTACTAGACGATGCACACCCAACAAAACCTGTATCTTTAGAAGGATCATGCAGAATTTGTATCTGCATTTATTGATAAATTAGTTACAATACATGCCAAGTTTTAGCACAATGTCGTCACAAGTACAAGCCAGGTTAACATTGAATAACAGAAGTATAATTAATGAAATAGCTTCAAATACAACAAAAAGAAAAAAGAAAAGCGCTATAGCTTGTAGAAACAACTCTCTAGATTGTGTCAAACACTTGCCCCCAAGGGTATAAGCCCTGCATTGCCAAGGTCCGGTGTTTATCTCAGTTCGCCCCCAGGCTAGCTGTAACATGGAGATGCCTCCCGTAGAAGCCATTGGCAACATGCTGCAGGTTAAAACCTTCGGTGAATGCAGAAGAAGCCTCCCACGATATGCTAATCATAGTCTCGTGCCGTGGTTGATACCAAAAGTCATACCCAAATAGAGGACTGTGCCCTGGTTTCTCCCACCTAACAAATGTGAAGCAACACACAGAATTATATGATTTGATTATGAACAGTATCTACAAATATCCCGCTGTCATGAATAATCACAAACCAGGCACATGCAGCGATGAATAAGAATTGGTAACTCCAGTTTTTATTACAGTCACACGGTGTATATTGTAAATAAGCAGTGAAGAAGGAAGGAGGAACGGTGCATTCAGGGAAGTAGTCTCAAAGTGAAATGGTGGACGGCAGGAATTATCTCATGAAACGAACTGCCACAATTTGTTTTGTTTTGAAAAAGAGAAAAACAAGTTAAAAACCGCACGAAACGTATTGTTTACTGTGCATGAAACGGTGCGTTTCATGTGCAGTGCACTGTGATGCATGCAATCTAAATGCGTAATGGAGGCTAGAGTGAGGCTTTTCTTACCAAGTTTTCATTTCACATTAAACACTCCAGAACTAGCCGTCTGTGATATAGAGACATCTGAAATTATTTTTGCTCGCTTCATTTTTATTTTGGATTGACTTGGACAGATGTGACAGTATACTGAAACACTCTTCTATACTGCATTTTTTTTCTGCACACTTCTGAAACTTGTTGGCTTTGAGCTCTGCACCCACACTTGGTCTTGGAATTATGCTTTGATTAGTTTGGTTCCAACTTAACATCCTTAGTCACGTTTTTCTACCAGTGAAATAAAATAATAGTGTCACAAGCAATTTTCAGACTTCTCTTCAAATAATAAATTACTTAATGCCTTATATAATATGCTTAATGTGTTTTATTATCATCAAAATCTTTTAAGGTTGATTAAAACCTTTGGGGCCACCACTATCAAGCTTCAACTTAGAGATATAACAAAGATGATAATTATAATTCTTGCTTGAATTTCGGAGCTTCATATAAGCACATGTATAGAGGCATTATATAAGCATATATATTTTAAGCTAAATCAACATAGACATATTTTCTCAAAATTATTTCTTTTTAAGTGCTCTAAGCTGAGATCTCCTTGACCAAAAAGAAAGAAAAAAAGTCTAACTAAAGTCTCCCAAAACAGAGGAGGAATAAGGAGATTTGGGCAACAACCTAGTATGTGTGTGTGTGTTGGTAATACAAACGAGTATTGCTTGCTATCGATGATGCCATGTTAATAGTGAGAAAAAGGGTATAATTCAGAAAAGGATATTGCTTTCTAGCCCTTCCTTCGATGCCTAACGTGCTGTAATTTAATTTCACTTAAGCTACATGAATTAGTCAGGTAAATATTCCAAAATTTAATTTCATAACTTTGCCATAATTTTCAAAGCAATTAAACATATTTTAGAGAGAATTGAAAGGAAACAATCCAGATCCTGAATTTAGTGAAGTAAATGATAAAGTAAATGATGAAGCTCTAGAGACCAAGTATATGATTAAACTTAAGCAAAGTTCCATAAGTGTTTATTATCAAATTTTCTAAAAAATAAATGATACATGGAGAAATTTTTTTAGAACATCCAATCATGTGCTGGTAAACACTCTCTATTTGTCATATTTTTATGAAAAAAAAATGATAGCAAATACTTAAAATTTATACTCTAGTTTTGTCTATATATATATATATATATTGTGGCCATTTAAGCACAAATGCAGCCAAAATCTGTATCCACAAAAACTATGGCCCTCTCCCATGAAGGATAACTATGGCACTTGGGGATATTATGCCAGCAATTACACCATTTTATCCTAATAGTCCAACAGTTTCATTTCGTCCCTTTTTGATTAATTTAATAAGAGAAATATTTATGATTAGAGATATACTCTTACATATACCAGTAAAATAATTATGCTTTTTTTAAAAAAAAATAGTTTCAAAAAATATATTGTTTCTGAATTTCTTTGATTGCTTCTCCGGATAGACAGAGAGACACAAACATCAAAACATGAACATTAAGAAAGCATCAGCCTCATCCTCGTGTTGCCTCTACAAGAAACTAACATAATTTATGTTTCACATACCTTGTCCGTGTCCTTACACATCTGCTTGATAGTGTTATTAAGGCCCTCCTTCAATTGCTTTTTTCCATTTTGGGGCTATAACGACTCTTGATGAGAAATTCTGCATTTTGGGGCATTCTTTCACTGTTAATTCTTCCAAAGATGGGAATATGAAAGTGTGTTTCCCCGAGCAGAAGCTTTTGAAACTTGATAAACAATTTAGATGCAAATATTCCAAGCTTCTAAATGTGATCTCTTCTTCTGATTCTCCTTCATCAATCATCACAACAACCTCTATCATCTCACAATTTTCAACCGTCAAGCTTGTGAGGTGCACAAGACTTTTAGCGGTGGAGGATGTCATTAAATAGATCAACCCTTTACAGTCCCTCACTTCCAATGTAGTTAAATTAATGAAAGATATTGAAGGTGGTGCCAATCTTATTAAACTAGAACATTTCACTATTATGAGATGTTCTAGTTTTTGAACAAGAAGATCTGACATAGAGTTATCATTCCATATATGTTTAAGCTGTTCCAATTTGTAAAGCCACAAAATTTTTATTTGGGTGGAGCTTTCTGTACTACAACGAGCTACACTTAGTGAATCACAATCCCTTCGTTTCTTCAGTTATGTCATATCTTCTTCACAGTGCATTTCCTTGGCACTCAATTGAAATATCACTTCCACTGAGTTACAGTTACTAACCATCAGTGTCTCTAGACTTGCACATATTCTGACTTCCAAAGTCTTAAATCTGCGAAAAGAATTTGGAGTGAGTGTAGAGTGCCACACCGTCTTCAAATTTTCCACATTGCTCACTGTCATTGTTTCCAATTTGGGGAATAGTACCTGTAATGGATGTACAAATTAAAGTTTCAAATTATGTATGTCCAGTAATTTTGATAATAACAACTGCCATTGCAATATAAGATGTGATATTTGCATAAATGATCCACAGTAGTGTGAATAATATTTGAACAACACACGTCAAATATGGACTTTCTAACGAACACTACAAACTCCTCCTTTATAGTAAGTATTTAATGGCTTCTCAAACTACGAGAAGAAGTGATTAATGGCCCTCTGTTGTGGTTTCCCCTCTCCATACAAGAAAATTTTAATTTCCTCTGTTGTAGAATATCTAATTTTTCCCTTTCTTCATTGTTCTGTAACGTTTTACACAAGGGTTAATAATTTTTTTTTCTAATCAAGTTATGAATAATAAATAACAAATAGATTGCACACTTTTTAAATAATTAAATAAGTAATTAAATTTAAATTTAATGAAAATAATTAATAAATTTAATTATTATTTAAATTAGTTTCTGCACAAATTTTCCTGTATCTACTCACATATCAAGTTAGTTTCTAACAAAAGGAAACTCCTCATCATGAGCAAAAACATATTTTTCAATCTGCAATCTTAAAATATGAAGAGTAGTTCTTGAATTTGTGGTGCAAAATTCTGTCATAAATTATTCTAATTATTAACATCGGCCATAATAAATTATTCTTAAGTGCAATTATTAAATTTAACTGTCTTCATTTTAAAATATGCTAATTTAATAAGAAAATTGAGTATATATTGACTCAACAGCTAAGATGATGAATGAAATTATAAACCCCCTTGCTTTGTTTCTTCAGGTATTACCATATAACTTCCTGTCTTTTTAATTAAGCAATGAAAATATTTAAAACAAAAATAAAGCCACAACATTTTTAGAGAATATATACAAGATATATTAGGACTGTCATAAAGTATGACATAAGAAACTTGATGATAAAATCTATTATGGTTTTATTTTTTACACAAGTCGCATCTTGCCATTTGAACATGAATGAATTTTATTTTCTTAGCATAGATGAAACGACATTTCAAGATAGAATTCCAGATTCCTATATCTCTACGTTTCCATGAAACTTCTTTAAACCATGTGAATATTCAAACTTGTTAGAAGTAAGGTTCTTACCTTTTTAACCAAAAAGAGAGGTTGTTGACGTTGGATATCAACTCTGTCCTCTTTCCTTATTTTCTGAATGCCAGAAGCTTCTGAAATCTTCAATTCATGGCATTCACCAGTATGATTATCCCCTGAATTATCAAAACTAACAATTTCTTGAGAGTCCGGTTTCCATATGTGCAAGAGTTTTGGTAGATTAGATAGAGTTATTTCATTCAGTGGAATAGTTTCTTGCACTAGTGTTTCTCTTTCATCCATATCATTCAAATCAAACACAGCTTCAAGTGAATCACAATCGCTTACTTCAAGCATTTCCAAATTAGATAGAACTCGGAGCAAATTTGACGAAAGAAGAACACTTGATAAAAAATCACATTTATGCACAACTAGAGATTTCAAATTGCAGAATATTTTGTGCCCAAATTGGTCGTACCACGATTCTTTCAACTCAAGATATTCTGAGAGCTCCAAATGCTTAAAGCTATGAAATGCATCCTGTGCAAAGGCATTTACGGGGTCAATTAAAATAAAAGGCATCAATACATAAAACAATAGAAAATAAAAGGGAACTTACTACTTGCATTTGTATATAAAATTATGTAATAGTATTGGAAAAAAATTGTGAGTGTATTTTAGATAGAGAAATAGTGTTAATTGTCACCTTGTTTAAAAGAAAAATTAGTTGGTAAATTCAAAAACATACCTTATCTAGAAACATCTTGTTTATTGTTCCATTTATGTCACCTTCCCAACGCCACTCTTCTTTTTCCTCTGTTATAGTTTGTACCTTTTTAAGCATTGGTGTGCTTGTTTGTCTGGGAGAGAAGATCTTCATCCTTAGGCATTGCCTCACAACAACTTCCTCCAACAATGGGAACTTCAAGAAACACTTGCTAGATGAAAAAATATTAAGCCTTGGCAAACATTCTAGCTCTAGAATTTCCAAATTGCTAAATGCGATTTCACTTTTTGTCTCATCCACCTTTTTTGTCACTATTTCTTCAAGTGAATTACACTCTCTTAATTTCATAGTTATCAATTTGACCAAACTTCTCGCAGTTGATGAAGAAATTAAGCTTATCAATCCATTACAATCTTTCATTTCCAAATATGTAAAGTGGCAAAAAGTTATAGAGGAAGGAACCAAATTTCTTAGACTGGAACAATCTCCCACAAATAAGAATTCAAGAACCTTAAGAATTGGGTGAATTGGGCATCCTTCTTTGCATATATGTTGAAGTTTAGGTAATCCACTTAGCGTCAACTTTTTAAGTCGCAGGGTACGACCTCCTTACCTACCTGTTGGTGTTTCATCATAAAATATCTCCTTAAAGGAACTCCACCGAATAATTAGCCACTCAAGATTGGGTAAATTTTGGAGAAACCAATGTGGAAAGTTGCTTGATCATCTTCAAACTTGGATAAATTAAGACGTTTGAGTTTGTAGAATAGGTCCCACAAAAATTGCTGTTGCAATATCATGTTAGCATCTGCATAGTCTAGTGTCAACTCCTCGAAGTTGCCGATCACCTACAACATAATTGCGTAAAGCAAGATTTAATTTCTACAAGTGAAAATGTCATTATGTTCAATAGGGCTAAAAAATACTATATTATTGTACATGTACTATTGGGATCCAAATGTCATTGTAGATATAAAATCATGACCATTGCATGTACATGTACTATATTATTGTACTTAGGAAAATTTCAATACAGTTTTAGGAGCTTATTATTTCTTAGGAATCTAGATTTACATAAGCAAAGTCCAATGTACAATGCTAGAATATGTATAACATAAGATCTTTCACAAAATCTGGTTTTTCATATGTAAATTAATGTAAAAAAAAATCATTGAAGATTTTGTCTAGATGAATGTACAATGATTGAATTTAAGATATTGTGGTTACTATCATGCATATGCTAAATAGATACTATAGGGAAGGAAATGACATGCACTCTATTTATGATTTAAAAAAAAAAGGATCAAATTTTAGATCATCCATACCTCCTCAACTTTGAATAGAGGCTGTAGCATTGAGAAATGAAGTTGGTCATCAATAGAACTTTCTTGGCATCTATTTGACTGTATATCGAATAGCTTCAATTTCTTGCAATTTGACACATTTAACTTTTTCAAGGATCAACAATCTAAAGTATGGATCCCTCCATAGAATCCCTTGGGTTCAAACAAATTTGTAAGGATTTGTAAGGTCCAACGAGGTGAGACAATTAAGCTCAAATATGACTGTTCCTTCCAAGGGTTCATCTTTCTTTGCAACAATTTCCTTCATCCCATAGAGTGTAAGGGTAAGATTTTCCAGTTGTCGAAGGTCCTTAGCTATGGAGAATGGAAAAAGAAATTCTAGATTTGTACAGAATTCAATCTGCACAGATTGTAGATTAAAAAAGCTAAGAAATCCTTGGGGATCCCTACTCCATATTTGTTTTACCATTGGCAACCCAACTAGAATTAGATTTTTTAGTTGCGCTGTAACCTTTTCACCACGTACTTCATTCGCAGTCAATTCAAATATCTCTTCCACTAAAGAACAATTACTGACCTTCAATGTCTCAATACTTCTTAATGCTTTTTGCATGCAATAAGATGGGAAAATATTCTTAGGTTTCTCACAGTTGCTGACTTCCAAAGTCTTCAATCCCTCAAATTGGTTGTGCCATACCATCTTCAAGTTTTCCATGTCATTTATTTTGATTCTCTTCAGGTTGGAAAATCGAACCTATATGATGCACAATTGATCAAATCATATATGTTCTATAATAAATATGGTAATAACAATTCGCAACTAAAAAGGGAAATCTTGACATGCATGCTAAAAAATTTATTTGAAATGATTGTTTAATACATTGATATCTTACTTTCCTTGGCGTCTTAAATATTATAAGACCATTATCAAAAGTAAAATACAATTATACTTTTATAAAAGCTAGTAAAACTAAAAATTCATAGATGTGAGATTTCATAAATTTTGGGTGTATGAAATTCCATAAAAAATGGTGATGCCTCTAGCATCAAGAATACCAATGTACCAAACACCAAGATTTTATGTACCTCTAAACATCTTGGATGCCAAGAAGAAGATTGCGATATTGTACCAAATAAGTCAATATAGAAATTATAATACCTCATTTATTGCAGCCCTGCTGTTTCTACCTTTCATAGCTATTATCTCCTCCATCATATGACATTCAAGTTGTTTGAGATTTTTAAGACTGTCAACCATGAAAGATGAAAATAAATGCTTCAAGCCATGACAATCCTCCACAATCAAATTCGCCAAATTCTGGAGAGAAGAAACTATAGAAAGTTGGTCATCATCCCAAACTTTGTTCAAATTGATTGAGCTCAACTTCAAGGTCTCCAAATTTGGGAACACAACCTACAGATCGATTTTTTTAGGTGAAAAGCTACAATATTAACAAAACCAAAATCCATTTGAGGAGTTATATTTCAAGGTATCAAATCATAAGGCCCTTATTTTGAATCTTTGTTCACATATTATTTTACTTCGCTATTGAAAGTTGGTACAAAATTATAGGTGAACAACATATAATTAACCAAGGATTAATCTTTGTAAGAGTGTATGGATGTCATAAATTTTAACATAATAGATGCATACAAACTATAAAAATAAAAGAGAAACAACATACCTCCATACTAAAAAATGATGTTGGAATACTAGTCCTCCAGGAGTTGTAATTCAACTTAGTTGTAGAAGATGTCAACTCATTCGAGCATAAATGACCAATTGCTGGTAAATTTTGTAAAGTCAAAGAGCGCAATAGGAAAAACTCAATTTTATGAATAGTTATGTCACTATTCATACATTCCATAAACACAATTGTCTTGATAGAATTGCATTCTGAATCTTCAATCTCAAAAAGTTGGAAAGGACCTTTAACCATTAAAATTGAGAATAGAAATTCTAGTTGGTTACAACTTTTGACTTTCATGAGTCGGAGTTTACCAAAGGAATCAATCGTCAATGGGCCATGACATATCTTCTCCAAGTTAGTGAGATTGTGAAGTATTATTGTCTCCAAGTTTGGGAAGAAAACATGAGTTTGATTCCTCTCCATTGAGTTAATGATGTGTTGAATTTTTGCATTATTTTGGATATGGAGGTTCTTTAACAATGGAAATCCTTCTCCATTCAAATGGTAAAGCACATCTGAAATGCCATTTATTTCATCTAAGTACAAATTCTCCACTCTTTTAATCATGCTTTAATCCCATGCTCCAAATGAATGCTAGTACCAAGCTTGAGCTTCAACAATCTTGAGGCCCCATCCTCATCAGACCATTCCCATTTATCTCCTATAACTAATTTATATCTTTCTAGTTTCTCGAACATTAAGTCCCTTGGGAAAATCCAAGCCTCACGAATTTGAATTTCAAGAGCAGTCAAGTTAGTCAAATGCCTTAGCTCAGTAAGGCTGGCATTTTTGCCTTGCTTTGCTGAATTTTCTGCCTCCCATTTAATGAAGGTGTTACTCATACAAAGTTCTTCTAATTTGGTCAAGTTGGATATGATGTTGGATGGCATGACTTCAATTCCAGAATTTTCTAAATCCAACCTTCTTAGATGAGTCAATTGCCTTATTTCACTGGGAAAATTTTCCATGGATGAATAGGCATAACAAACAATTTCTAAATTCTTTAAGGCTCCCATTCCAGCCATATTTCCCATAGCACATTGAACCAAACACAATGTTTTAAGTTTGGTTAGGGAAACAAGAGATGTGGGTAACGAAGACAAGATCATGCCTGTTAGATTAAGCACTTCGAGATTCCTCATTCCCTCAAAAAAGGAATGTGGGATTTCTAAAGAGGAATTGTCAAAGCTATCTAAGAGGAAAAACTTCAAGTATGGACAATCTAACCTTTCAGGAAGTTTTTGAATGTAGTAATGATTCAAGATGATTTGGGTACACCTTTTGAGAAAAATCTTTTGTCGACCAATCTTCTAACTTAGCATTTCTTTTCATCACAAAAACAAATTGATCCCTTGAAGCAATTGAGATAGCTACTTCCTGAATAATGTCATGCATTCTAATTGTTGCACTTATGTCATCTTCAAGCAACAAACAAGATGCCCTTAAATTACTGATCATTTTGCAAAGCCCATTTTTTGCATCTTCCATTGTATTTATATGTTTGAATATTCCCAAACCAAATCCATAATTCAACAAGTCCTTAACATGAGAAGATGTTACAACTACTCCATAGAGCAAGAAAAGCGTCTTCATCTCATCACCCTCCAACCAATTGTAACTGAACTTCATGGCTGAATAAGTTATCCCATTAATTTCTTCATTGTCAACACTTTCTAATTGATTTAAGGCATCTTTCCAATAATAAATATTCTTACTTTTTAACGCCTTTGCCACTGTCACAACTAAATAGGCAAGCCTGCACATTTTTTGGCTACTCTAGTTGCTATGCTTTGCAAACTAGGATCTTTAACAACATCACCCGCTAGAGCTTCCAACAAACTCCAATTTTCTTGCTCATTTAAAACTTCAAGTCTAAAATCCTTTTCACTCTCCATTTTCTGTAGCATATCTTGATTTCTAGAAATCAACAATAATTTACAACCCTTATGATTATCCTTCGAAGGAATTCCGAGTTTCTCTAAATCAATTCTTACCCAAATATCATCCAAAATGATGAGGATGGTTTTCTCCTTTTTTAGCCTCTCACATAGGCGACTTGCTCTTCCAACTGTGCTCTTTTCTTCAAAGCGCAAGCCCAACAAATCTGCAATCTTATCTTGAATTCTTTCAAGATCCAAAGTTTGGGATACACTTGCCATAACAACTGCATCAAATAGCTTGTCATCTTTGACTTGTTTAGCAACTTCTCTTACTAAAGTGGTTTTGCCCACACCGCTTAACCCATAAACCCCTATTTTGCTTACTTTAGGATCTCTTAGAGCCAAGACAATGTCCTCTTTTTTAGCCTTCCTTGACTTTAACTTTTCATTACCTCTTATAGCAAAAGTCAAGCCTACTCCACCTAAAGGAGGGAGGTAGCCAACTTGATCAAAATTTCCCTTCCCCTGCACTTCAATGACATTTCTTACCAGTTTCTTTGCATTTCTACCAAATTGATGTCGTGACCTTAGATTAGGAAGTGACCATTTGGAACACTCTACATTCACATTATGGGGATCTTCATGAAGTTTCTTTGCTTCTTCTATAATATCATCCACTTTGTCCAGCCAAGTTTGCACAACAATTTCAATTTCTTTTCCGTTTCTTCTTTCTTCTTTAACAAAATGTTTAATCTGCTCTCTTACTCCCTCCAACTCCTCAATGGAATGCATAAGCTCCTTAAGATTGTCTTTGTAAAATATCAAATAACCAGCCTGCCTTCTAATGGGTGCCACGGTATACTCTATTATTTTTGCAGCAATGGAAATGAGAATCTCCATTCTTGCCTCTTGATGTGGCTATATATGAACTCAAACATAAGGTTAAATCAGATAAAGAGGATGGAATGAGAATGAGAAAAATTAACAAAAAATATTGTTAAACTAAAATAAAATTATCAAGAGGTAAATAACATGCAACACCTTTATTTTTTTTAAATCTTTTTTAATAAAGTTGCAAGAAAGTCTAATACAAAGATAATTCTTCTTACAACTCTATGTAAGACTTCGATATATTTTTTTTTGGCTCATTATTATTGAGAAAGATGTTCGGAAATATAAAATTTTGACATCTTATACCTCCACAGAAAATTTCATATGTTAGATGTTATTGATCCAACTTCATTAGTCTTCTTTTAGGCTTTAGATACATTTCGTCTTTGATCTCCGTTCTTTATTTCTGAGTTTGGTCTGTTAATTGTTAAATCACATATCTATGAAGAAGAAACTATGGGGGCTCGGATTGCTCAGTTACAGTTGCCCACGACAGCGATGAAGCTGATTCGATTCGTTAGAGAATGGGAAACAAATTAATGCAAGTAGAAAGAGAGAGAATGGAACGGAGGAGGAGAGACAGAAAAGATAATAATATTTAGATGCTGATTAGGCTTTATGTGGATAAAAACTTCTTGACCTGAGAGAAGTCAGTCAATGGACTGCCAAGTAGCTTGATAGTAAACATTATTCGCACAAAAGAGTTTGACAAGGTATAAGTTTTCGAAAGTCAAAAAATTTATTTACATATCACATCAAGTTCAAGAAAATTTTATACATGTTAGTTTAAAATTTAAACAATTTAATATAAATAAAATATAATTTACTATCTAAGTATGAAAGTTAACATTTTACAAGTTTTTTTTTGCCAAAATAATACTATCTTGTATTTCAATTCTCGTTTACTATTAAAAGAAAATTTTAATTTCTTTTGTCAAATTTCATATGAAATGACACTTTGAAATAAGGATTTGAAAATTTTAAATTGATCAGATGAGACAAGAATTAAGGATTTTATAAATAGACCTCAATATATAAGGCCCAAAAAAAAAAACGACACTATGATACTACAATCATTGCAAAACAATAAAATTGGGACCGTGAGGCCACAACAACAATTCCAATATTGCAACTTTGTTTCAAAAAATAACGAACCTAAACGTGTGTAGTAGAGAAATTTATGACAACTGGTATAGTAACATTAAAACTATATAGTTAAAATTTGAAAGTATAATTTTTTATTACAGTTAACATTTTTTCCTTCTAATTATAATTTTAAAATATCTTATTAAACTCTAAACTTAAATATTTAAAAAAAAATACGCCAATTTTTGGTATTATTATACAAGATGTAACTACAGAGAATCTACTTGCAAAAATAACTGCAAGAGAAACATTAAAGAAAGACTACAGCTATGGCAAGTTACTCAAACTTCTATTCTGATAAAAATTTCCTTCTGTCATTCTTTTTGTTTAAGGATATAAATTCATTTACGGCTATATCATAAACTTATTTCCTTCTAATCAATTTCTACCAAAAGCTAATAATAAATAAATAAAAACAGAAAGATAATACAGAACTAAAAAGGACCTTTCCCTAGTTGTCTTTGTCAAATATCAATGAGATGCGAAAAAGGATCCTCTCCCATAACTCCCTCTCCTGTAAGATCAGTTCTGTTCATAACTTAATTTGGACGGTCTTAGATTTTTTTAAATTTTTCTAAGTTTAAATGATATTTTTTTTAAGTTCATAATTAAAAAGTTAGTTTTATTCTGCATCCTACTTTCTTTAAAAAAATTATTTTTTTGAAAATAAAAAAAATTAAATTTAAACTGTCTAAATTAATTTAGATAGTTTAGATCTGGCACTGCAAAAAATAATTGAGAGAACGTGGGAGATGATCCAAATCCATGAGGTGCTTGAGATTTTTTTCTCACGATTATCATTTTTATCTCACAATCACACTTTTTATATTTATACATAAATTTCATAACCCCTAAACCCCCCAAAAAAAAAAAGAGAGAAATTAGAGGGTCCATGTTACAATTAACTACACGTAGGATAAGTTACTGCAACTCCGGTTCTAATTGAATTTCCTTCTGTCCCTCTTCTTGTTTAAAGATACCATTGAATTTATAAATTCATTTAAGGCTGTCCAATAAACTTATTTCCTTCTATTCATTGAGATTTGAGGCCCCAAGGAAAGGTCTGTTCAGTTCAGAACAAAAAGTGAAAATAAGAAAAGAAGCAACACACATTGATACCAATTACCAAATGGATAAACTAACAAGGAGGGACACTTTACCTGTGCCAGTCTAATTCCAGGCAGAGACAGTATCGAAACTTAGGAAATTGCGACAACCTCTTTGTGTTTTTTTTTTTTTTTGGAATTTTATTTGAATATAATTGACAAACTCTAATGCAAAAGAGTACGAAGAATGGATATCTATAAGCGAAGATACCAACTATTCTTTTTTTTGGGGGGGGGGGGGGGTATATGAACAATAAGGGAAACAAACTTGGGTAGTGAGGAAAGAAGAGAAAGTAGAAAGAGAAACTCAGGATTGTCAAGCAAATCCAAATCTAGTAGCAATGAAAATGTGAAGGAAGAAGAAGAGGCAACAAGAACAGCAGCAAACAATGCTGAAAAAAATGTGCAAGGAAAAATGAGAAACAGGGAAATGGAAAGAAAGGGTAAAGGTACGCGTGGAACGAAGACTCGGCCTTTTATAACGAGTATTCGGAAAAATCTTATGTTATGATATAAACGTAATTTTTTAAAATATAATTTGTATAATATTTATTATGATTTTATTTATTAAATTATTTTTAAAAAATATTTTTTATTTTATGAACCTACTTTTTTTTTCGTCACATCCTTCAATAAAAAAACTCAGACTTATTCTCCAAACAATTTTTAAATATTATTTTATAAAGTGCCAATAATGCAATACAATGGGACAGGTTGGGGAATGCTTGTTTTTCTGTCTTCGTTTTTTTGGTTTTTTGGGTTCTTGCCCTCATCTCTAATCCTCGTTGGAATGTTCTTCAATAAATAGCAGGAATTTGAAACTTTTAATGAAAAATAAATAATATTTAATAAAATAAAAATTTATATAACTTAAAAAAGCTTAAATTTGTAAAAAAAAAAAAAAAAAGGAAAAATTGAGGAACTAAGTAGTTCACTTTTCATTGAATAATAAATTGAAATTATAATTCCTCAAGTTTTTGGAGTTCAAAACAGTCAGAGAAGAGAATAGAATCTGCTTTTGCGTTTTGGAGATATTCTTCCAGCATCTATGAACTATGATTTCATCGTTATAAATGAGGGGAAGGGAGAGAGGGCTGAGAGTTAGTTCTAAGCTAATATTTGATTATTTTATTTTTAATTAACATAAATTTAAATAAAGATTGAAATAAATAAAATGGACAAATATTTATGTATATATACATATATATTAAAAATATTTATATAAACTAATGGGGACGGAATTTCACGAGGTTAGAATGGAGACTATGATCTCCATCTCAATTTCTCAATTATTCTCGGAGATTTTTTTTTTCCTTATTCTCGCTCCCCAAATACAAATCTTTGAATAAAATAATCTCCACAAAATTTCCCAAATTTAAGAAAATCTTGCTATCCTTAGCTGTGTTCATCTTTTACCTCGTAATTAAGCTAAGATGATGTAACAATATTCGTTATACTTATGAAATGACATATTATAAAACTCGCAATTATGGCCACTCACCAAGGTAAAAGTTTTAGGGGAAAAAAGTAAGAGTGTAGTAACTATTGTGATTTGCCGTGTTATCTTTTACGCAAAAGCAAAAAAAAAAAAAAAAAGATAAAGCATTTTGAAAATTCAAAAAATAAAAATAAATTATTGTTTTCGCTTATCTTTGATTTTAGCAAATAAATGGAAAGACAAAAATAATTGAAAAAAATTACTAAGAATCAAATTAAAAGAATTACATTTTAAAATATCAAAATTAAAAGTTAACATTTTTTTAAAACAAAAATAATTTTTTAAAAAATTATCATAATGAAAACATAAAGAAAGACCACGCCTATTGTGTGAAGATTTTGGCTTCTCATGCAAGGTGTGTGTCTATTGTTTATAGCTTATTCATGGATGTATGTGGTAGATTTCCCTGAATTTTCATCATAATATTACGCGTTGATCCATTAAGTGGGGATAGAAGATTCAACCGCTAAATTACGCGTTTTGGTTTACTTTTAATTTTAAAAAATTATAGTTAAAAATCTTGAATTAAAGATATTTATATTATTTTAAAAAAAATTAAAAATTAAAAACTTAAGAACAAAAAATTTAAATTACATAAAAAATTACAGTTCAAGATTCATAATTAATTTTTGTTTTGTTTTTAAATGCCTCAAAATAATTTTTAAATTTAAAATACTTTAATATAAATATTTTAAATTTAAAATCTTCAAACGTAATTTTTTTCTTTAATTGCTTGGCATTCCTTTACTTCATCTTTATTTTTTGCGAGATTTCTTCGTTATGATGCTGAATGACAAATTTAGAGTCAGATTAAATTTCTCTGGTCCTTGAAGGAAACAACAGAAGAAATTGGAAGAGCAAAGTGTGGGACGTTGCATGAGTTCATGGCAGAACCCACGTTCAGATGGCAAACGTCTCCATATGCGATAGTTCATGGCAGAACCCACGTTGCACATCTGAACGTGGCTTGCAGACGTCTCCATTGTGGTCCGAAAATTATGGTCTTCGTGAGATAGTTTCCCACATCCCAGAACGTGTCAGTTTCTTCGGTAAAATGATGGAATTGCCATTGAAAGAGTTTGCCTATAAATACAGGGTTCCTGAGCTTGGTTTTATATTCACTACACACCATCATTCAGTAGAACAAGAGCTTAGAAGCATCCTTGGACTTTCATGCAACAGAATTCATATCAGAAAACAGAGAATTCAAGCAATGGCTGGAGGTAACATTTCGATCCATTTCTCTTGCATTGGATGTTATAAATATGATTTTATATATCCATGAAGTCTATCAGTTGGTATCAGAGCTTAAAATGCCTCTGCCTTGCTAAGTTTTTTGAGCTCGAAAATGTCAAATTTTTAATGTATTTGGGTTGATTTATAGAGCCATTTTTTCATCATTTTGATATCAAAAATGAAATCTACATGAAATTCTGATGAAAATCGACTCCTGGATCACCCAAAACGGAGCTTAGAAACGCAAAAAATGACCGGGTTTTCTTTTGGGTCCGAAACCGGGTCGAAACCGGGTCGGGTCGACCCTGCGGGAGGTTAGGGACGAGTTGTACGACACGTCGTTTTGTCCTTGAAGCCGCTGCTGCATGTTGGTTAAAACGACATGTCGTTTAGCATTTTGGAAATAAAATGACTTCTGTGGCATAAGGAAGATTCGAACCCCTGACCATGTAAGAATGAGCCACGAGTCTTAACCACTGAAGCTGTATTTCATTGTTGTTATGTAAAGGCAACATGTAATATATATATATATATATACGTTGTCTTTTGTGGCATTTCCTCCATATATTTTCTTCTCCCATGAATTATATATATATATATTTATATTTATATATATTATCTTTTGATATAAAAAAAAATTTTGGCCAATATTAAATTAAAATTTAATAGTAATTTATTTATTGGCCATTTATTTTGTTTAAAATTATTAAATACATTTTAATTTGTCCAAATTTTGGCAAAAATTATTGTAGACAAAATTTATATTAATTTTGATAATATTTAGTTATTTATTTGTCAAAATAATTGTGAAATTAATTTTATGCCTTTTAAAATTTGCCTAAATCTTGAATGTTAATTAATTTTTAGGCAATTTTGGCATATTTGGAAATAATAATTAATTTATAGTGCCATTTAATTCATGCTTAAATTTGCTTAAATAATTAATTTTTATTTTAGGCAATGTTTATGGCACATTTAGAGTAATTTTAAAGGGAGAATATTAATTAAATTAATTAGTCATATTTTTATTGATTAATTGATTAGTTATTGAAATTCTCATTGTGTATGCTTGTTTATGCTTATGTTAAATTATATTCAAGCATATAATTTTATTTAGATGTCAAGTGAATTGTATATTTTTAATTTAATTAAAGTTTAGCCACAGCACCTTTAATTATTTGAAAATTATACACTAAGTGTTATAATCACATAAAGTAAAATGACATCAAATTGTAATTAATCATATTTAATATGATAAATATTATCCTACAGGAATATTATCATATTTCATGTGATTAATTAGGATGGAATAGTAAATTTTTCTTTTCTTGATTTACCCGCAGGAATTAAGAAAAGAATATAATTTACTAGTTTTATCATTAGTATATGAGTCTAATTAAATAAAATTTAGCCCACAGGTAATTTTATTTGTTACTAGGCTCATAATTTGAATCGACATACATTGCATTGGCATAACATGTCATTTAAGAATATTATTTGTCTCAAATTATTAACATAGCATGTAAAATGTGCAGCTTTTCAACCTTTAAATATTTCTGATTTTCAAGTTTCTGAATTAACTGGAGATAACTACAATGTTTGGAAGGAGAAAATACTTCTCCAATTAGGGTGGATGGACGTTGATGATGCAATCAGAAAAGATGAACCTCCTAAACCCACAAATATTAGTAGTGCATCAGAAGTAAATGTTTATGAACGTTGGGAGCGATCCAATCGTCTTAGTATGATGTACATCAAGACTAAAATATCAGTTAGTATTCGTGGGTCTATTGGAGAGCATCCAAACGTTCGAAATTTACTTAAGGCTATTGATGAACAATTCGAATCTTCGGATAAGGCCTTAGCAAGCACCTTAATGACAAAGTTATCATCCATGAAACTTATTGGCATAAGAGGTGTGCGAGAGTACATCATGAAAATGAGGGATATAGCAGCTCAATTGAAAACACTTGAAGTTGAGATGTCAGATTCTTTTCTTGTGCACTACATCTTGAATTCTCTACCACAACAATATGGGCCTTTCAAAATATCCTACAACACTCATAAAGAGAAGTGGTCAATCAATGAACTTCTGACCATGTGTGTACAAGAAGAAGGAAGGCTCATAGCAGAGATGGGTGAAAGTGTACATACAGTGACACAAGGAAGGAAGAAAAGAAAGGCCAAGATAAAAAGGAAGGGCAAGGTTCCCATCCCTGAGAATATTAAGAAAGAGTCCAAGTGTTTCTTTTGTAAAAAGAAAGGACACATAAAGATGGACTGTGTCAAATTCAAGGCTTGGCTTCAAAAGAAAGGTAACTCAATCTCATATTTTTGTTATGAATCTAATATGGTAGACGCTAGTAGTGACACATGGTGGATTGATTCTGGCTCAACAATTCACATCTCTAATACCTTGCAGGGCTTTCTAAACCAAAGGAAGCCGGTGGGCAGTGAGCAATACATCTATTCAGGAAATAAGATGGGCTCAACTGTTGAAGCTATAGGAACATGCAGATTAGTTCTTAATTCTGGTTTTATTTTGAATTTGGAGAAGACATTTTATGTACCAAGTTTCTCTAGAAACTTGATTTCAGTTTCCAAACTTGTACCATTGGGATATTGTTTTGAATTTTCAAGTAATGAATTTAAATTATTTTATAAATCTAATTTTATTGGCAATGGTACACTTTGCGATGATCTATTCCAAATTCAATTACGAAATAATAACCTTTATGACTCAATGCATGTTTCTAGTAGCATAGGTATTAAAAGAAATGTTACTAATGAAGATTCCTCTATGTTATGGCACCGTAGGCTTGGTCATATCTCAATAGAGAGAGTGAAAAGATTAGTAAAAGATGGAGTACTCAATACTCTTGACTTTACTGATTTTAACACTTGTATAGACTGCATTAAGGAAAGCAGACTAACAAGACTAAGAGAAGTGCTAAGAGGAGTTCTAGCATATTAGAAATCATACATACGGATATATGTAGTCCAGATTTGGACTCAAGTAGTCAGAAATACTTTATCACCTTTATTGATGATTACTCACGATACATGTATCTCTATCTGCTTAATAATAAAAATGAGGCACTAGATGCCTTTAAGATATTTAAGGCAGAAGTAGAGAAACAATGTGGTAAACAAATTAAGATAGTGAGATCTGATAGAGGTGGTGAGTATTATGGTAGATACACTGAAGATGGACAAGCACCAGGTCCAGTTGCTAGATTTCTTCAAGAGTATGAGATTGTTGCCCAATACACTATGCCTGAGTTGCCTGACCAGAATGGTGTAGCTGAAAGAAGAAATCGAACATTGTTGGACATGGTGAGGAGCATGTTGGTTAGCTCCAAACTTCCTAAATCCTTGTGGACTGAAGCTCTTAAAACTGCTGTATATATTCTTAACCGAGTTCTAACCAAGGCTGTTGTAAAGACGCCATTTGAGTTATTCAAAGGTTGGAAACCGAGTTTAAGACATATGCGCGTTTGGGGATGCCCATCTGAGGTTAGGGTTTACAATCCACAAGAAAAGAAGTTAGACCCTAGGACTATTAGTGGCTACTTTATTAGGTATGCTGAAAAGTCTAAAGGTTATAAATTTTATTGTCCATCTCACAGTATTAGAATTGTGGAATCAAGGAATGCAAAATTTCTTGAGAATGACTTGATCAGTGGGAGTGATCAAACTCAAAACTTAGGTTCTAAAAATGATTAGTCTGATTATCAAATTCCTACATTAAGTGATAGAATGATTGTAATTCATGCCCCTCAAGTCCAAACGGGTATTGAACAACCAATCATTCAGGATCCACAACCTGTTGACATTGACCAAGTTGATCCAATTAATGAACAGCCTTTAAGGACTGTTGAACAAACAGTTGAACAACATACTCCCCAAGAGAATGTTGAGTCAACATTAAGAAGGTCAACTAGGATGAGAAAGTCAGCAATTCCTAGTGATTATACTGTATATCTACAAGAATCTGATTACAATATAGGAGCTGAGAATGACCCTGAAACGTTTTCACAAGCCATCAGTTGCAGAGAATCAAAGTTATGGCACAATTCCATGAAGGAAGAAATGGATTCTATGGCGTCTAATGGAGTCTGGGATCTTGTCGAGTTGCCTAATGACTCTAAGGCCATTGGATGCAAATGGGTCTATAAAACAAAAAGGGACTCATTAGGCAATATCGAGAGATACAAAGCAAGACTCGTGGCCAAGGGATTCACTCAAAGGGAAGGAATCGATTACACAGAGACCTTTTCTCCTGTATCTAAGAAAGATTCCCTCCGTATAATAATGGCATTAGTTGCTCATTTTGACTTTGAACTACATCAGATGGATGTGAAGACAGCATTCCTCAATGGGGAACTAGATGAGGAGGTATATATGAAACAACCTGAAGGATTCCCCTCTAGTGCCAATGAACATTTGGTGTGCAAGTTAAAGAAATCTATATATGAATTGAAACAGGCCTCCCGCCAGTGGTACTTAAAATTTCATGATGTTATCTCTTCATATGGATTTGTGGAAAATGTCATGGATCAATGTATATACCAGAAGGTCAGTGGGAGTAAAATCTGTTTCCTTGTATTATATGTGGATGACATATTACTTGCAACCAATGATAAGGGGATGTTATATGAGGTGAAACAATTTCTCTCCAAGAATTTTGATATGAAGGATATGGGCGAGGCATCTTATGTCATTGGCATTAAGATCCATCGAGATAGAACTCAATATATTTTAGGTCTGTCACAAGAAACTTATATCAATAAAGTTTTGGAGAGATTTCGGATGAAAGATTTTTCACCAAGTGTAGCACCTATTGTGAAGGGTGACAAGTTCAATTTGAACCAATGCCCGAAGAATGATTTAGAAAAGGAATAAATGCATAACATTTTATATGCTTCTGCTATTGGAAGTCTTATGTATGCTCAGGTTTGCACAAGACCTGACATAGCATTTGCAGTTGGAATGTTAGGCAGATATCAGAGTAATCCAGGTATAGATCATTGGAGAGCTGCAAAGAAAGTAATGAGGTATCTTAAGGGTACCAAGAACTACATGCTGATGTATAGACGGACTGAAAACCTTGAGGTAGTTGGCTACTCAGATTCGGATTTCGCTGGATGCGTTGATTCACGGAAATCAACATCAGGCTATATTTTCATGTTAGCCGGCGGAGCCGTATCTTGGAGAAGCGCAAAGCAGACTTTGACTGCTACTTCTACTATGGAGGCAGAGTTCGTTTCTTGTTTTGAGGCAACTTCACATGGTGTTTGGCTTAAGGGCTTTATATCTGGGCTTAGAATTGTCGACACTATCTCTAGGCCATTAAAGATATATTGTAACAACTCAGCTGCTGTCTTTCTGGCTAAGAACAACAAAAGTGGAAGTCGAAGCAAACATATCGACATTAAGTACTTAGCCATTCGTGAACGTGTCAAGGAAAATAAAGTTATAATTGAACACATTAGCACTGAGTTGATGATTGTTGATCCTTTAACAAAAGGCATGCCACCAGTAATGTTTAAGGATCATGTATCTAGAATGGGACTTAGTTCCATTTTGTGTCATTGATGTATATACTATATATATATATATCATTTATAATAAAGCCTTTATTCATTTTATGTTATTTTCTTATTTATGCGTATACATTAAAGTTTGAGAATAATAACATTAAGAGGACCCAGAATAAGCATATGGCTTATTCATAAAGTTAATATATAGTGGGTAAAGAAACAAAATGCATTGTGATACATGGAAGGTATTACTCACTTATAGAGGAACTACCGCTATGATTCATGCATTTATGTTTCAGTTAAATATTTGAATCTTAAGGAGCCATTATGTATAATGATTTTCGAACCAAGTGGGAGAATGTGGGACGTTGCATGAGTTCATGGCAGAACCCACGTTCAGATGGCAAACGTCTCCATATGCGATAGTTCATGGCAGAACCCACGTTGCACATCTGAACGTGGCTTGCAGACGTCTCCATTGTGGTCCGAAAATTATGGTCTTCGTGAGATAGTTTCCCACGTCCCAGAACGTGTCAGTTTCTTTGGCAAAATGATGGAATTGCCGTTGAAAGAGTTTGCCTATAAATACAGGGTCCCTGAGCTCGGTTTTACATTCACTACACACCATCATTCAGTAGAACAAGAGCTTAGAAGCATCCCTGGACTTTCATGCGACAGAATTCATATCAGAAAACAGAGAATTCAAGCAATGGCTGGAGGTAACATTTCGATCCATTTCTCTTGCATTGGATGTTATAAATATGATTTTATATATCCATGAAGTCTATCACAAAGTGCTATAACTCAGAAAATGAGATCGAAAAAGATGTGCAGTGAAAAATAACGTATAGAGAAATGGAAAGAAAGAGTAAAGCTACAAATAGGACAAAGACTTGACACTGTATATATGATATATTAATAATGAGAAAATTATAATAAAAGATCCAAAAATAAAAAAATTTATTTTTAAGAATCTGTTATTATTTATTTTAAGATAATTATCACTGAATTTAATAATAAACAGTTAAATTTAATAGTAACGATTCTTAAAAATAATTTTTTTTATTTTTTAATCCTTAAACATAATTTTTTTATTAATAATTTATTCAGTTAGACCAAGATTTATATTTAAATATTCTTTTACGAAGTATCCGATGTGGCTGTGTTACTGGGATGGCAATAATGCAGTATAGTGGGACGGGGTTGGGCAATGCTTCCTTGTTTTTCTCTTTCTCGTCTCTAGGCCTTGTCAAAGAAATGTTCTCCATTCTTGTTTCTTGAGTCCCCATAAATTTTCGCAAGGGATCGCAATTTTTTTAATTAAAAAATAAAAAAAATAAATAATATTCAATAAAATAATATATATATATATATATAACTTAAAAACTTAAGTTTTTTTAAAAAAATAAAATATTAAGAAAGTAAGTAGTTCACTTTTCATCTTTTAAATAATAAATTGAAAATATAGTTCTTCAAATTTTTAGAATTTAGAGAGAAGAGAATAGAATTTGCTTTTGTATTTTACTTTGAATTTCTGCGATCTACAATTTTGTCGTTCTAAATGAGAGGGAGGGGGAGCGAGGAGCTCAAGCTTAGTTCTAGGCTAACATTTATTTTTATAGTTTATTAATATAAATTTAAATGAAAATTAAAAATGACTAAAAAAGACAAATATTTATAACATATATATATATATTAAGGATACTTCTCTACAATAATTGAAAAAATTCATTAAAATAAAATCAATCAAAATGAAAAGTAAATATTTTTAAAACAAAAATAATGCTTTTTAAAAAAATATTATATTAAAAATATAAAGGAAGACTACGCCTGAAGACTTTGGATTTTCATGAAAAGGGAACCTAGACTTTGGATTTTCATGAAAAGGAAAACCTAATCATTAGGTTCTCGGGGTTTCCACGAATGAGGATCTTCTGAAGTAAAAATTCTTTTTTTAATTTCATGAAGTAAGAGGCAGAAGGCATATTTTTATAAATAAAAATAAAATATATGTATTAAAAAAAAAACACATGTAAGTAGATTTATACTTTAAAGGATCTTCATCCGGGTTTCCACTTTCCATGTACCATTCAACAGGTGGGTCATAATATTGCGCTTAATTCCATTAGGTAGAGATAGAAGACTGAACCGCTTGAATATGTGTTTTCGCTCACTTGTACGGATTGCTTGGTTTGAACATCTAAAGATTAAAAAAATGTAAAAAATAAATAAGTAAAAGTAAATAAATAAAAAATATCTTTTTTAACTCTATTTAAAAAATAATTAAATAATTAAAAAAATAATTTAATAAATGAAATAATATTTATAAAAATATAAGAGGTATTATACAAGTTATAAAAATAAAATGCATTTACGATAAGGGCCCCTAATTTTTTGTCTTTCCTTCACCGATTAGTAAAAAATGCAGCCAATTATGGATCTGTGAGATCTTCTAAGGGTCTCACATCTGATAACTAAAGGCTCCATTCAGAATTTTTTCCATCTTGATCAATCAATGAGCTAAAAACTTGACCAGATATCATTTGAAATGACCGAGACTCCTCAGTAAAGGATCACCCAAGTGCAATCCCCATATTAACTGAATGGGTCTTCCAAGAACGAGATGGTATATGGATTGAAGAAAATAAGAGTGTTAAGTATATTTTAAATATAAATATAAATATTACATTTTTTCACATCACACTTGGCAGTTTAGATTTTCCCTCTATATTGCTATTTAATTAGCATGTGGTTTGATTTGTAATTTATAAAGTTCAAAAACTTTTTGACTTAAAAACATCCATCCAGACAAAAAGACATTAAATAGTTTTTTCAAACTAGTTTTTTCTAAGACAAACTTAATATGAAAGTACATATATACTTTGGCCGTGATTTATTTCATCTTGATTTTTGCCAAGTTATCTTTGTTATGATGTTGAATGAAAAATGAGTAGTTGTTTATATTTTTCTAGTTTGTGCTTTTCTGTGTTCCTCATAGATATCAAGTTGAGGTGTTTCAAGTTGTGAAGGAATATTACATATATATATATATATATATATTTATTTATTTATTTATTTATTTATGTGTTGGATTTTGGGGATCAATTATAGTAGGAAATTAAAAATTTTCAAAGCCTACCAGGGATTTATGCAGAAAGATCATAAATTGGTGACAGAAATTCTTATCCTTTTTGGGAAGGACGTTCGTTGCTGATGGGTCAAAACAAATTCAATTTCTAAACACATGACCTCACAAATAACGCTTGCTCTTTGATCGAATGCATGACCTACACAAACCCCATGAGTAATTCTTACTGATCAATAATCTATGCACAAATGTCTAGGAATCACCAACATAGATTGTCGTACTTGCATCTCTACGTTATCCATAACAAACTTTGATTCTTTCTTAAAGGAGTCAAATGGAGGACGCATTCTTCTCACATCTTTGCTAGGAGACTCATTTTTTTGGTTTTTAACTTTTTGATTAATAAAGCATAACCCTAGATGTTATTATTAAATAATGTTAGGGTTCAATCAAGTCTATCAAATGAGCCTTAGCCAAAACTCTAAAAAGTGAAAAGATTATTGGGCTTAAGTTATTAACCCAATCTAATAACAACTAGGATCAATAATCAATCTAAAAAAGAATCTAAATATCAATTTTAATAAAACTCAAAATGGATGTAATATTATTTTAATATTAAATAATATTATATTATAATATAATTCATGTATTATATTATATTACATTTGTTGAACTATATTATTAAGATCTTTAGTCCAATCCAAAAATTTTAATTATATTACACTAACTCTATTTTGACTTACTCTTTATACGTAATCTTATAGGTTCTTATTGCACTAACAGTAATCCAAAAAGAAATCTTATTTTAAAATCACAAATAGAAAGTGGTAATTAGCAATATATTATTATTATCCAAGTAATAAGAATATTTGTGATTCAACATACCTAATTCATGACCAATGTTCTATGTAGTATAGTCCCATTTGTTCAAATATCTAAATTAAACTCAAGGAACAGAATGTATCATCTTTTTTTATAATTCAATTTATGTATTTCTTAATATCTAAGTAGACTAAGTTAAAACAAATGAATTAATATCACATATTGATCCATATGAGCACGATCGTGTATTTTTTAAACCCACTCAACTAAGAGGCCCACAGACATTACTCTTCTTATATAAGAGGGATAAAATTCCATCTAGAACACTTACATCTCTCTATATGATTTGTCACATACCCCTTCACTGCCTTTTAGGCCATCCCTATTAAAGGTAACATTAGAGGGCATTAAAATATATGATTTCTTATATAAGGAACTATAATAATTTTAGGTTAAAAGGCCATGTACATCATGGTCACTATAAGAATTACTTATGACACTCACTAAATGATCCATAAAACATTCTCATAATGGGCTTGTCTAGTACATTTGTTCTCTAACAAATAGCGATGTAATGATTTAATATTTCATATATATAATTGTGGTCATCAATCAATGTATAAACTAGTCTCTATATATTATTGCTATTTCATTTAACAATATTATTTGACTAGAGACATTTTAGGGATAATAAATTATTCTAAGGACAATTAATATATTAATTTATATTATGCAAATATAACATTAAATGTAATAACTGAAATGCCTTCATAAACATAATGTAATAAAATGTATTTAAAAAGACAATCATCTTATGATTGACTTTTAAAGCATACACCAATAATGTCTTACTTGCGCTTAAGCCGATCATTCATGTATTTAATACCAAGTGACTTAGTGTGACCATCATGTTTCTTCTGTACCAGAGGCTTTGTTAGTAGGTTAGTGATATTATTGCCAATTGGTGCTTTGCATATCCTCACACATCTCTTTTATTTATGATTTCATGAATAAAATGAAAGTGCCAAAGTATATGTTTAGATTGCTAGTGAGTTCTGGGTTCCTTAGCATGTGTAATGGTCTCATTGTTATCATAATAAAGGTCCACTAGGTTCGAAATGCTAGGAACAATACCAAGTTCAGTAATGAACTTTCTAATCCAAACAGCCTCCTCTGATGCATTAAGGGCAACAATATACTCAAATTCTATGGTAGAATTTGCCATTGTCCATTGCTTTAAATTGTTCTAACTTAGGCAAAACACATAAATTGATTGTGATATGAAGTTGTCCTTATTAGATGGGAAACTAGTATTAGTGTAACCCTTTACAGCTAACTCCTCATCACCTTTATATATCAAGAATAAATCCTTAGTCCTTCTTAAATGCTTTAGGATATTCTTGATAACAATCTAATGACATTTACTTAGATTTGACTGGTCATGCTCAAGGCATACAAGATATTTGGAGAAGTTCATAAAATGACATACATGATAGATCCAATTACAAATGCATATGGAATCTTATCTATGCGTTCTTTCTCATTTTGAGTCACAGGACATTGAGCTTTGGAAAGACTTATACCATGCAACATAGGTAAGAATCCTCTTTTAGGTTCTTACATGCTAAATCATTTTAGCACTTTGTCAATATATGTATTCTAACTTAAGCTAACCAATTTCTTAATATATCTTTATAGATCTTGATGCCTAGCACATAGGTACTTCACCCAAGTCTTTCATTGAAAAACAATTCCTTAAACAAGTCTTTAGAGCCTATAGTGTAAGGACATCATTTCCAATAAGTTATATGTCATCTACATACAATACAAGAACAATAATTGTACTCCTATTAACATTTTTGTAAACATGATTTATCTTCATTTTTTATGAAAACTCTTTGATTGCATCATCAAAACAAAGATTTTTGCTTCATAAAGCTTGCTTTAACTCTTTGATCTATGTGACTTATCATATATGGCACCATGTTTAACAAGGTATGATTCTTTCTCTCCAAAACACCATTCTATAGTGGTGTTCTAAATGGAGTGACTTATGATACTATGCCACATTCTTTTAAATAGTCATCAAATTCTTAACTTAAGTATTATGTTTAGGTGGCTAAGGAATAGGTTCCTTTTAGACATAGCTTTTGCTTATGCTTAAGGACTATCCTCAAATTCCTGTACTAGTTTAGGGAGTTTGTCTCAATCCCTTGCCAATTGCATCACATGCAACTCTTAGATAGTTAAGTGAACAAAACATGTTCTAGCTTATCTTGTGAATTAAAACCTAACTTTATGCATCTTATGATTATCTAGTTAAGTCATACCCAATGTTAGTAGTTGGACATCACTATTATCTTATTGCGTTTCACCAACATAACAAAGGTACTTTGCTTTAGCAAACCTACTTTATG
This sequence comes from Erythrophleum ivorense, assembly GCA_026724425.1. Lineage (NCBI taxonomy): Eukaryota > Viridiplantae > Streptophyta > Magnoliopsida > Fabales > Fabaceae > Erythrophleum > Erythrophleum ivorense. Next base: position 680,779 of record JAIUCV010000367.1, on the reverse strand, counting down.
TTGATTAAGGCCTCAGTGAGTGTTAATCATTAGAAGGCATTACAAGTTTTTGCTAACTTAATCACTAAGGGATTTAATTAAATTTAATTATGTAAATTAATTTTGATCTAATCATTATTGGCCTATTATTTATGCATCTAACTCATTGTATACATCACATGTTATTCATGCATCATACAATAACATCTCATATATCATATACCGCATAAATTTTAAATATGACATAGAATGGCCCAAACTATCTAGATCGTCTCAAGCCAATGAGAGGACTAACTACATAATGAAGACTAAAGCTACTACTTAAAGTCTCTTCCTTGGTTGTTATCATAAGGTCTTTAAATTGTCCTTTCCTCCTTCAATCTTTTTTCTTTTCAATTATAATTTATAAAGGAAACCTTGAGTTACATCCGAGGAGAGTTAGGTGAAAAAAGAATGTACAAACCAAAAAATAATAGTGAGGCATGACATGAATATCATATTTAAAAATTAAAACCAAATTAATTAATCTCATTTATCTAAAAAGGCTATCCCATCCACCATATATCATGTAACTCATAAAGGCTAGTGAATATCATAAGAAATACATTCAGAATTTATTGTGCAAAATAAAATTCTTTAGTAATATCTTTGATTTTAAAACTTAATTTTAAATTCAGCTTATAATAATTAGGCACTACACAGAGTTAGCATAAAAGTCTCACTAGCATATTAGTAAGTAAGGGTTAAAAGGGCATAGCCCTCGCTAAGGTTTAGGAGCTCCACCTTCAAAAGGTAAGCAAACTTCACCTTCCTTAACCCAAAGGCGAAACACCCATTCTGGATGTCACGCAAACCTTCTTGATCTTGGAATAAATTTGCAACAATTCAAGAACCATCCCAAGATGGAAGAACCATTATCACATAAACCTATTCTAGAACAATTTCAAAAAGATTTTAAAAAATATAATCGATTCATATTATCATTATTTTATGATCACATGTGAAACAAGCTTATAGAAACCACATAAATAAATTGTCATTAGCATATATTCCATAACTTTACATTTGATACATATTATTCCAAAATCATATAACCACACTATCATATGATCTAATTTATGATTTCACGCAAGTGGCTTGTATACCACTATTGGTTTTTGGGGACCAAGCATGGTAGAAAATTCAAAAATTTTAAAACTCACTAGGCATCTATTGAAAATATCATAAATCAATGATTGGAATTCTTACTCTTTTTGTGAAGAACGTCCATTGTTGATGGGTCAAAACGAATTCGATCCCCAAACACTCGACCTCACAAATGTCTACTCTCTGATCGAATGCACAAACCTCACAAGTGATTCTGTACCAATCAACAATCTAATCATGAATGTATAGGAATCACCAATGTAGATTGCTACATCTACATCTTGACAGTATCCATTTAAGCAAGACAAAACTTTGATTATTTCCCAAAGGAATTAGATGGAGTATAGACTCTTCTCACATCTTTGCTAGGAGACTCACTCTTTTGGTTCACAACTTTTTGATTACTAAAGAATAACTCTAGATGTTGTTATTAAATAATGTTAGGTTTCAATTAGGTCCATCTAATAGGATTTAGCCAAAATGTTGAGGAATGAAGAAACTATTAGCCTTAAGTTATTGACCCAGTCCAATAGCAACTTGAATTAATGATTAGTCCAAAAAAGAATATAAAATTAATTTAATATTAAATAATATTATATTATAATATAATTCAAGTGGTATAATATATTATATTTATTAGGTTATATTATTAAGATCTATAGTCCATTAAGGAATCCTAATTACATTACATTAACTCTATGTTGACTTACCTTTTATGTGTGGCTCTGTAGGTTCTTATTATGTTAGTGGTAATCCAAAAATAATTTTATTTAAGAATTATAGACAATGAATGTCATCTAGTAATACATCATTGTTACTCAAGTAATAAAAATGTCTATGATTAGATATACCTAATGGATGACCAATGTTCCTTGTAGTATAGTCCTTTTTGTTTGGATATCTAGATTTAACTTAATGCATAGAATGTGTCATTCTCATTATAATTCAATCAATATGTTTCTTGTTCTTTGAGTAGACTAAGTCAAAACAAATTAATCAATATCACATATTGATCCATATGAATAAGATCATACAATTTTTAGTCCCACTCTATTAAAAGACTTATAGATATCACTCCTTCCATGTAAGAGAGACAAAATTTTATCTAGATCACTCACATCTCTTTGCATAATTTGTGACATAACTTATTATTGCCTTTTAGACCATCACTGTTAAATATAACATTAGACGACATTAAAATATATGATTTCTCATTTAGGGAATTGTAGTAATTTTAGGTTAAATGACAACTAATGTCATGGTTAATATGAGAATTACTCATGATACTCACTCAGTGATTTTTGTAGCATTTTCATAGCAGGTCTATCTAAGATATTTGCTTTTTAACAAGTACTCATGTGACGACTTGATATCTTATATCCATAACTGTAATCATCAGTTGACTTACATATTAGTCTCTATACATTATTATTATTATCCTTATTCACAATAACGTTCAACTAAAGACATTTCAAGAATGATAAATTATTTTATGGACATTAATATATTTATTTATATTATACATATATAACATTAAATATAATAATTATAATATCTTTACAAACAAAATGTAATAAAATATATATATAAAATAATCCTTCCATAATTGTCTTCTAAATTATACACCAATAATATATATATATATATATATAATTACTATATATATAATAGTGTTAGAAAAACTATGATAGCTGTGATGGTTATTAACAAATTGTTTAGTGTATGAGGTTTAAAAGTTTGTAACATAATATCTTGTGATTTATTCAATTAACACTTTGCTATTATTTGATTAACTTTGCTAATGTGTCGGCAACCAGTTATTAATAATTAACAATATATAGATATTGACAAATAGACTACTATTGCTTGTAACGACTGTTCAAAGTATTGGTAACTATATATTACTATTATTAGTGGTTAGTTAGCAAGTACCAACACATAAGTAAAATATTACTAGCTTATTTCAAAAGCCACTGCTAATGCAAGGAATATTATTAATGTGTAGGGATACACTTAATTTTTTTTGTCTACATAATAAAATTTTTTTATGACAATCACAATTATTGGTTGTAATAATTATACCTAAAATAATTTTTTAATGTACTAATCTATTTTATATTTCGTTTAATAAAACTAGAAAAAAGAAAAAGCCTCCACTTACGTTGAACTTTTAGTTCCAACGTGCTAGCTTTTCTTTATTTTAATATAATAATAATAATATATTGAGATTGACCAAGACTTATATTTCCTCCGTCAATTCTTAAGTATTCTTTTATGAAGTTTCCATATCGCCGTGTTATTGGGATAGCAATACGGGGGGACAGGGTTGAGGAATGCTTCCTTGTTTTTTCGTTTCCATCATCTATTTTTCTGTTGTCTCATCCTCATAAATTTTTGCAAGATCCCAAAATTTTAATTAAAAAAATAAAAATAATATTCAATAAAATAAAAAATTATAAAACTCAAAAAGCTTAAACTTGTCAATAAAAATAAAATATTAAGAAAGTAAATAATTCATCTTTATCCTTTTAATAATAAATTATGAATATACTTTCCTCAAGTTTTTGGAGTTCAGAGCAGTCAAATAGAAAAGAATAAAATTTACTTGTGTGTTTTGGAGTTCTGCTTCCAGCTTATAACTACGATTTCGTCGTTTTAAATGAGGGGGAGGCAGTAAGGGGCTGAGGGTCAGTTCCAGGGTAAGATTTATTTTTTGTATTTTTAATTAATATAAATTTGAATAAAAAAATAAAATGATTAAAAAGAATAAATGTTAGTATTATATATATATATATATATATATATAAAGGATGGTTATGTATAACTAACAGGGACAAGAACTTTATGAGGTCGAAGTGAGGAAAATGATCTACATCTCAATCTCTGAACTGTCTTCGGAGAAATTTTCTCTCCTATTCTCGTCCCATAGAAACAAAAATCTCTAAATGCAAATTTTTAAATCAAATAGTCTCCAAAAAAATTCCTCATCTCTTACCTGGTAATTGAGTTAAGATGACGTAACAATGGTTGTTATGCTTAGTAAATGACATATTATAATACTCGCAATTATTGCTACTCACCAAGGTGAAAATGTGATATCTCACGATTTTTTTTTTTAAAGTAAGAATGTGATAACTCCTGGATTTTGCGATGTTATCTTGTACACAAAAATGAATAAATTAGATAAAGCATTTTCAGAATTTTAAAAATTGAATACATTACTGTTTTTGTTAGTCTTTGATTTTAACAAATAGATGGAAAGACAAAAATAATTGAAAAAAATATTAAACATCAAATTAAAAGAATTACATTTTAAAGGTTCAAAATGAAATGTTAATATTTTTAAAACAAAAATAATTTTTTAAAAGAAAAATTATAATGAAAACATAAAGAAAGATTACACCTACCGCTTGAAGACTTTGGCTTTTCACAAAAAATGTGTCTCTATTATATATGGCTTATTCATGGAAGTGTGTGGTAAAGTTTGCTGAGTTTTTACTACTCATCAGTATTTTTTTTTCTAAGACCGACTTACATCATACTTAAGCCCATCTAATTTTCACTTTTGATTGATAATAGAATTCAAGTAAATCTAATCTATTCGTATAAACTCAACGAACTATACTCCCTTATCACTAAGGTAAATAAAATTGATTACAAAGATAAATATTTCGGCATTAAAATAATTAGAAGTAAAACAATCCAATATAAGTTTGAGTTCAATTTGAATTGCTATGTTAGTAGCTTTAGTCAATTTATAAATTCATGTACGATGCCACATTAAACATTTCCACTAGTAAAATGAACTATATTTAAAAAAAATAATGACAGTGAATCTTTTTTGAAACTTTGAGAACTACATTAAAATAGAACCTAAAATTATAACAAAACTTGAATTAAAATTCAGAAACCAAAGGTAAACTTTTGCTTATAAAAACACTAGTAATTTTGGTATGATATCCTGTGTTCACTATATTAGAGAAATTACGCAAATTATTTGTCATTCAATTACGTGTTGAATGGTATTTTCAAATCACAAAGTAAGAGAAGAGGAAGGAAAAATTGTGCTGCTTACCATTTTAAAGGTCATTCCTAATTTTGAAAATTGAGGTTGTAATTAACTTAGAATTCACAAGTGCTACAAATTAAGTAAAATTTAATATAGGGAAACAATGAAAATAGTTCCATAAGCAATCAAATATATCAAGAATGAATCATCCTATAATTTTACATAGCTGGTCAGCACAAGGAGAGATTAACTAGAGGTGCCTTCTTTCCAAAGAGTGATTTCAAGTCATTCTCCAGAGATGTTAAGGTCAAGTCCAAGCACAAAACGCTCTTGCTATAGGATCTTTTGAGAATAGGGACCTTAGCAATCGCCTCATTACGCATTAATCTATTATGTGGGGATAGATGATTGAACCCCTAAATTATGCATTTTGGTTCTCCAAGATAATTGATAAGTATTAAAATCATGCACTTTAATCCAAATCAAGCCAACAATAAAGGGAATTAAGAATCAAACTAAACCAAAAATATAAAAATAACAAAATAAAGGAAACATATTCTAGACTAAATTAGAAGATAAATGATTATGATTATTATTCTCCCTAATATTTCATAAGAACTAATTAACGTCTCTTTATCTTACTTTCAATGATAATCTTTGCTAAACTATGACTCTAAATTCCCACAACAATCTTAAGAATTACTTATAAGCAATCCCTTAAACAAATTTATATTTCCTTATGCAATCAATCAAGAGACATAATTAAAAATAGTATTGTATGAGGTTGATAGATATATTTGTATCTTGTGAACAAATCAATCCACTCAAAATTATAAATTTTATAAACCTACACTATCCAATCCATAATTTAATCTTAAAATCCTTTTCTCAAGTTCATTTAGGTTACCCACGTTATTTAATAATTTCAACACACCTAGAAGCATGAAAAACAAAGATTGAATAAGTAAATCATATTATTAATTGCAAAGAAAAAGAGTAATTACAACCTATTACATGGTAAGGTTCACCATGATCCCAAATCAAGAGTTTAGTTGTACATAACACAAAAGTTCAACACTAAAGATAGAGTATATAGTAGCAACATTACAGGGATTGCCAAAAAAAAGAGAAAAAAGAAGATAAAATTAGTTGTAGAGCTTGTTTTCTCTTCAATCCCAAGTTCTCTCTTACCTCCAATAATTCGTCTTTAGCCCTTTTAACCTCCAATATGCCCAAAATGACAACCAAAAATGAATGGGAGAGGTTTTTCTGTCAAAATTTAGCCAAAATTAGCAACTAAAATGGCATCATTCTAATAACTACAAATGGCATCGTGACTTGAAATTTTGAGCTGTGGCACAATTGTGTACTAGAATACAAAAAAATTGTTTTACATTGAGTGGCACTCAAAAGTGCCATGGCATTGCTGAACTTTTTATACTAGTGTTTTTAAGCAATATCTTTTTCTTTTTTTCCCTTTTTTCTTTTTATTTTTAGCCCTTTTCAACAAATCTTCCCAATTTTTATTACTTTGTATTCCAAAATTTCTAAACTTACTTTTTTGTATATTTAATCCTATAAAAATATAAAATTTATTTAATTACTATTTATAATCTATTAATAAATATTAAAAAAATTTACAACCTAAAAATATAAAATACAACTTATACTTAACTAAAACAAAAACTGAACTCAAAAATCAAAAAATAAAACCACAACTTACTAAATATTAATCTAACTTAAATTTATTAATTTTGTATACCAAAAACATAAAGTAAATTATGTATTCATATGATAAGTACTTTAAAATAATTTTAAAAAATGATAATTTAGGGACTTAACAAAAAGTATAACTTACTTAAATGCTTATGTTAGTAAACAATTCCAAATTTAAGTGTAGCTTTATAACTAAAATATGCAATTTAGTTTGAAGAGATACAAAACCTTACAATTAGTGAATTTGAATATAATTCTTTGTTATGAATGTGAGTGATGCTCATCAACAATCTCTTGTTTTAGAAATGAGATATTCTGGTCTCATGTAAAATTTGTGTGGTTTACTTAACTTGTGCTAAGTTGGCAAAGTGTTTCTAACATGAAATGTAAACCTAAAGACACAAACATACATGAACAGACAATAGAGTAAATTATTAATCACAGGAATTGGTTATAGATTCTCTATTTGAAAGTAACTACTTGGGATTTTGAAATTTTTTTGTAAAAGAATTAAAAACTCTTTAGTGCTGATTTTAGTTGCTGCTAAAATTTTTTAACAAGAACTTCTAGCGATAATTATTTTTGCCACTAAAAGGTAAAAGTACATTTCAACGGCACACTTAAAATACTTTTTAATAGCAATTTTATGTATTGTTACTAAAAGGGTATTTTTAGTGGCTAGCTTCTACAATAGCCAAATTAGTGAGATTTTAGTAGTGATAGTTGTCACCATTGAATAGTTTTAGGTGTAACTTTTATTGTCACTAACTATTTTTGTTACTATTAAAAATCTTTTGTTATAGTGATATTAGTTATGACTCAATAACAACCAAATATAATTACAAAAATGTTTTAGTAATGACTTTTAAACTTTCAGTGACAACAAAAGTTGCCACAAAAAACTTTTTTTTTTAGTGTGTTTAAGGTATTGATAACTTTACATTACTGCCATTAGTAGTTAGTTATCAATTATCAATACATTAGTAAAATATTAACAACTTATTTCAAAAGTCCTTAGTAATACAATAGGCATCACTAAAGCATACTAATGTACTTACTTGCTTTATGTGGATTGTAAGATTTGACTATACCAATCACAAATGTTGGTAGTTGCAATAATTATATCTATTATAATTTAAGAAAAGGTACTTTTCTTTAATGTACTGATATATTTTATGTTTCATTTAATAAAACTAGAAAAAAAAAGTCTCCACTTACATTGAATTTCTAATTCCAACATGCATGCTACCTTTTCTTTATTTTAATACTACCACAACGAAGCAAGTAACTTTAATGCAGAAGAGCATTGAATCACCACATTTTTAAACACAAAGACGCCAAATTATTCTGTTGTCTTTCTTTTATTTTTTAAGATTTAATGAAGGCCAACAAATTTCAATTAAGAGATTAAAGAGGAATTATTAGAGAAAGAATCTTAGGATTGAATGTATTGAATTGTTGTTCTACTAAATCTAATGAATAAGTACGAATCCACAAATTCAAATAGTGATAATTATTCAACTAAAATAAGATACTAATTTAAATTAATTGAATAATAATGTCATAAAAATAAAAAATATTTTAATATTTAAGAAGAGAAAAACAAATAAATCAAAATTCTCACAAATTATTCATTGAACCAGATCCTTAATAACTTTGATTAGAAAACTAAAAAATTAGCCACTTATGGCTTTGAAGAACTCAAGAAAATTCTACAAAAATTTGCAAAGAGGTAGGGAAAAAAAATGATGAAGAGAATATATGGGAAGAGAGGAACAAGAAGAGATCTTGAATCTGAATTATTCTTTGTGCGTTCTTAACCCCTGTTTTTTTAGGCTTTTTTTACATTATCTCTATCTTTATCTTCTTTTTAAAATCTCAAAAGAGATATGGATAAGTTTTCTTTGTCGCATCTTTATCTTTATCTTTATCTTCTTTTTACACAAATATTAAAAATGGAATATGGATAAATTATGTAACAAATTTTTTTTATTTTCTCTAACTTATGGAAAGAGATATATATAAAATCAACTTATTATCCATATAATATCTAAAATTTATATTACTTTAAATCTAAAAATTATATTTATTTAAGTGTGTAAAATATACCCATTAGTAATATATTTGTTTATTTATTCTTTGAAAGTAAAATCCAAAAGTGGTATGACAATTGAATGTTCGGATTGCCTTGGGGTGTTTATAAATCTGATACCATGGATCTTTGCCATATTTTGCCCAGATTCATAGTTGCCGAATCGTCTTGCCCGTGCTACTTGGTGAAGTGGGTCCAGATACCACAAACTACAAATTTTATGTGTGAGGTCGAATCGAAGCCCATTTTTAGATGCAGCTACTTCATATACCAATAATAAAGAAAAAAAAAAGATATAACATCTATGAATCTAGGATAAAAATCCCTTTATGTAAGCTATTAAATGCTTGGATTGCTAGGAACTTTTGAAAAAGTCATTCAAAAATTAAATCATGAAGTTGGAGAGTCTTGACCTTAGAATCCCATACTTTCAATACATACCAGATTTAAGAGTGAATAAAACCGAATCAAATCAATTAAATCAAATCATACCAAATCAAATCGCTAAAAATTGAATAAAATCAATTAAAAATAGGTTTAGTTGAGTTTTTTTTTATTCTAAAACTGATTAAGCCAATTCGGTTGTCGGTTTTGTTCATGTTTTAGTTTGGTTAACAATTGAACTTTCAATTAATTAAAATTTAATAATTTTTTTTAGATTAATGAGATTTTTTGTCAATTAAACTTGCTTCAAAGCTACATTCTTTGTGTGATTCAAGAAAACTAACATGTACAAATTATCCTCACTTTTTAAAGTTTTTTTGTGAATGTATAGAATTTTTTTAAACAAAAAAAAGATAAAAATAATAAATTATTTCAAAATTATTATTGGTCAAAATTTTAAGAGATATAAGATATTAAAAGTTAAATTTTACATATTATAAGGAGCAAAATTTAAAAAAAAAAATTACTTTTGGGTAATAAAAAAAACTTGAACCAAATCGAACAAAAATCAAACCAAACTAATTAGAATCGACAAAGTCCAACAAAATGTTAAATTGATTAGGTTAATTCGGTTTGATTTTAGTTCAAAACTGAACTAAACCGAACCTTTGAGTACCCTAACCAGATTCAAGTTCCATGCCTGCCAAAACCGAACCGAATCTTTGAGCACTCCTAACCAGATTCAAGTCACATGCCTTTCAATGATATAAAACGAAGGCTAGGCAGCAATTCAGCCAGAAAGAATAAAAAGCACTGTGGACTTGAAATCCCTGCAAATTGATGCCAGAAAGAAATGTATTTATCTTCTCGAGGCACAAGGTTCAGAATTTTTAGGCTAGCATGAATTCGTTCCTTGTTAATTGAGAAAAGTTTATCATTTTCAATTATTTAGGTTCTAATACAAGGCAAAGTAGTCATGATTTTATTTTTCGAGAAGAGTTAATGGAAAGTATTCATGAAAATATCTGAAAACCTTTAAAAAGAATAAAGAGTATCACGTTAAAATATGATTTGTAGAAATTATGTGCATAATTCAAATAAGATTCTAATTGTTCTCCTCCGTCAATTAAGAAAAGAAATTCATTATAATTGGTTCAACATCCATATACACCTTTTATTTTCAATAGGACTTGTTGAAGCCTTTGTTGCTGTTAGCTTTGTTAGAAAAATAAAAAATTTAAGGAATTCTTTGTAGAAAATCACTGATACACTGATCATCTTTGGGAATAAGTTGCCCATATTTCGTAGGCAACTAATATCCAAGGAAAATTAGAATTAAAAATTTTAATATAAAAACTTCCAAACATGGTGGTCTTAATTTTCTAAATTAAGTTTCCAAAAATATATTGAGAAATCTCCTTATTAAAAACAGCCTGCAGAGATACACTAGATTGTGATGCATAATATATGATCACGTGACAAAGAAACAAAATAAATCATAATTTTAATGCATTTGAAGACATAAAGATCATATTTTATAATACACGATACATTTATGAGCTCTGGGGATAATATCAGATTCAATTTATTTTGAGATGGATTTATTCTGAGCACAAAGTACCATTATAAACAAACATTTAAAAAAACAAAGATGGTTCTGTCCATACAAGAGTTACATATAAGGTACTTGGAGAGAAAGTTGTTCAGACAATAAAAATGAGACCAGAACCAATTGACCTTATTCTTAAGAACAGTTTCTTCGGGAAATGATAATATGAAAATAAAAAAAGATTGAAAGCCCTTCCATCTTCATATAGTCGAGATACAACAATGCTTCAGCTTCAGGTATACCAAAGAGATGATAATCATAGCTGTTGCTTGAAGTTTGGAACCTCCTGTTAATAAAAGATATTAATACTTATCAGCATAGATATAAAAGATATTAATACTTATCAGCATAGATATCTATATGTCTATTAGCTATTAATTTTAGCAAATATAAACTCCAATTTTATAGAACTAAACAAGCCAGACCAAATTAATATATAAACCTCTTTATCATATAAACATATATTTTTTAAAGCTAAAACAAAATAGACTTTTTTTTTTCCTCAAAATCATTTCTTTTCTAAGTGGTCCAAGCTGAAATCTCCTTGATTAAGAAGAAAGGAAAACGACTTACTAGAGTCTCCAAAAACAGAGAAAGAACGAGGAGGTCTGGGCAATATATATATATATTGGTAGTACAAACTCGTATTGCTTGCTGTTGATGATACCATGTTATTGGTAAGAAAAAGGGTATAATCCAAAAAAGGATATAGCGTGCTAGCCCTTTCTTTAATGCCTAACGTGCAAAACATTTCATCCAATACCCAATACAAAGAACAACAAAATCTACATGAATTAATCAGACAAATATTCCAAAATTTAATTTCCCTTAAAAGCTTTCAATAAGTTTGCCATAATTTTTAAAGCAATTGAACATACTTCACAGAGAATTGAAAGGAAACTATCTAGATCCTGAACCTAGTAAGGTAAATGATAAAGTAAACAATGAAACTTCAGAAACCAAGTATAAGACTAAACTTAAGTAAAGTTTTATAAGAATTTGTTGTCAAGTTCTCTAATAAAAAAATGACACGAAAAAAAAAATTTCTTTGAAACACTTAACCATCTGCTAAGTTGTAAAAAGTAAAAATGATCTATTTATCATATTTTTATGAGAAAACAAACACCTAAAAACTGTTTCGCCTCTATATATATATATATTGCGGCCATTTAAGCACATATGCAGCCAAAATCTGTATCCAGTATAACTATGGCCTTCTCCCATTAAGATAACTGTTGCGGCCATTTTATTTTTTGTTCTGCTTATTACGTCCACCTCTGTTCTCTTCTTTCTTTCTGAAAAAAATTAAGTCTTCATTTTATGATCAACAAAATTTGTGTACATTAGGAGTGGCTTTTTGTCAAATTTTTTTCACTCCTTATAACTCACAAAAAATTGACCATTTTCAAAAATTCATTTAAATTAATTTGAATATTAACTAATTAATTAATCAATTAGGATTAGTGATTAATTAATTAGGGATCAGCCCATATGGTAAGCCCAATAATTCAACCAAAAAAATAAAGTTTCAAACAATATTGTTATGAATTTCTTTGATTACCTCACCAGATAGAGAGAGACACAAACATCAAAAGATAAACATTAAAAGAGCATCAACCTCATCCTCGTATTGCCTCTACAAGAAATTAAAGCAACTTATGTTTCACATACCTTGTCCTTCTCCATAAACATCTGCTCGATAGTGGTATTAAGGCCCTCCTTGATCAATTGCTTTTCTCCATTTTCCACTTCCACTTCTATCAAAAATGGGGCTATAACAACTCCTGATGAGAAATTCCGCATTTTGGGGCATTCTGTCACTCTTAATCTTTCCAAAGATGGGAATATGAAAGTGTGTTTCCCTGAGCAGAAGCTTTTGAAACTTGATAAAGAATTTAGATGCAAATACTCCAAGCTTTCAAATGTGATCTCTTCTTCCGATTCTCCTTCATCAATCATCACAACGTCCTCTATCGTCTCACAATTTTTAACTCTCAAGCTTGTGAGGTGCACGAGACTTTTAGCAGTAGAGGATGTCATTAAATAGATCAACCCCTTGCAGTCCCTCACTTTCAAGGTAGTTAAATTAGTGAAAGATATTGAAGGTGGTGCCAATCTTATTAAACTAGGACATTCCTGTATTATGAGATGTTCTAGTTCTGGAACAAGGAGATCTGGCACAGAGTTATCATTCCATACATGCTTAAGCTGCTCCAATTTGTAAAGCCACAATTTTTTTATTTGGGTGGGGCTTTCAATACTACAATAACCAATTCCTTCTGAAGGGAATAGTGTTCCAAAAGAACTATAACGCACTTGAAGCGTTGTTGTCTTCGGAAAATTTTTAAGGATATCATTTAGAAATATTATTGGAGTCTCCTGAAAGCATTGTAGGCGAAGAAATTCTACGCTATGAAAGAGGTATGCCTCATAATGGCCATTCAATATTCTCATAGCATCCTTGACATTTAATGTCAGCTCCTTCAAGTTTGGTGGGACCTGACAAATATAATTGTTTAATTCATCCTAGAATAAATAAGTTCACAAAATTGAGCTTATGAATTACAAACCATAAGGCATGGTATTTATATTTACCTTAGTTTACCCTGAACATCAGCTTGTTTAGAAACAATCAATGACGAAGGCAAAGATAAATACATAGAAAAGAGGGCATATACCTTTTCGACATAAAAGAGGACTTGTTGAATTGGCATGTCAACTTCGTTTACCCTTTGTGTTTGCTGAGAATCCAAGTGGTCAAAGGCAAATATTTGCAATGCTTCACAAAGAGATACACTTAATGTCTTCAATAAAGGGCACTCTAAAATATGTCTTCCTGGGTAGAAACTTTTGAGCTTCGTCAGACTTATAAGCCTCAATATAGTCAGTCGAGGAAAATTAAACCTAAGTTCCTCTGATCCTTCTTCAATTGCAACAACTTCCTCAACTCTACAACCAGATACACTTGTTGAATCACAGTCAATTACTTTCTTCAGATGCATCATATCTTCTTCACACTGCATTTCTTTGGGACTCAATTGAAATATCACTTCCACTGAACTACAATTACTAACCTCCAATGTCTCTAGACTTGCACATATTCTCAGCATGTGAGATGGAAAAATGTTGCCAAGTTTCTCACAGTTTTCGACTTCCAAAGTCTTAAATCCGCCAAAAGAATTTGGAGTGAGTGTAGGATGCCATATCGTCTTCAAATTTTCCATGTCGCTCACTCTCATTGTTTCCAATTTGGGGAGAAGTACCTGTGATGGATGCACAAATTAAAGTTTCAAATTAGGTGTGTCCAGTAATTTTGATAATAGCAATTGCTACCACAATATATGATGTGATATTAGCATAAATGACTCATAGTAGTGAGAACATTATTTGAACAAGACATGTCAAATAAGGACTTGGTAATCAACATTACAAACTCCACCGTCATAGTAAGTATTTAATGGCTTCTCAAACTACGAGGAGAGGTAATTAACGGCCCTCTGTTGTGGTTTTCCCTCTCCATATAAGAAAATTTTAATGTATTCAATTCATCTATATTAATTTTTTGAGGACTTTCTGGCAGAATATCTAATTTTTCCCTTTCTTTATTTTTCTGTAACATTTTAGACAAGGGTTAATGAATATTTTTCTAATAAAATTATGAATAATAAATGATAAATAATGTGCACACTTTTTGAATCATTAAAAAAGTAATTAAATTTAAATTTATTGAAAATAATTTAATAAACTTATAATTATTTAAATTAGTTTTTGCACAAATTTGCCTATGTCTACTCACATATCAAGTTAGTTTCTATAAAAGGAAACTCCTCATCATGAGCAAATGCATATTTCTTGAAAATGCAATCTGAAAATACAAAGAGAGATTCTTGAATTTGTGGAGAAAAATTCCGTAATAAATAATTCTGACTATTAACATCGACCATAATACACTATTCTTAAGTGCAATTGATAAATGTAACTCTCATCAATTTAAAATATGGTAATTTAATAACAAAATTGAGTATATAATGACTAAACAGTTAAGATGACGAATGAAATTATTAAGGAAAAATTACAATAAATGACTCTTATCATAAAAAATTTACAATAAAAGATCTTAAAAATTAAAATTATTTTTAAGGATCATCATTATTATCATATTTTAAAGAATTTTACTACCAATTTTAAGGGAGTTACTATTGGGTATAATAAAGTTGCTGAAAAACTGATAATAAAATCCTTTAAAACCTGATAATAATAATAGTTTTTACTAGCAATTTTAATTTTTAAAATCTTTTATTATAAATATTTTATTATATGGGTCCTTTATTGTAATTTTTCCCATTATTAACCCCCTGCTTTGTTTCTTCAGCCATTACCCAATAACTTCCTGTCTTTCATTCAGCAATGAAATTACTTTTGTGCTAGTTAAAAAAGAATGAATAAAGCTTATTTTGACCATTAGCATTAAGCATTTTAAAAATTTTTAACATATTAAAAAAAAAAACCTACATCTTTAGAGGATAGATATAGGGTATTATCAGGGCCTTTATAAAGTCTGACATAAGATAACCTGAGAAACTTCTTGATAAAATCCATTTCCTGTTTTATCTTCGACACCAGTCATATCTTGCCATTTGAAGATGAATGAATTTTATCTTGTTAGGTAGGTTAGACTGAACAACATTTTAAGAATAACTTCCAATTTCTGGTAAATCTACGTTTCCATAAAACTTCTTTAAACCGTGTGAATATTCAAACTTGTCAGAAGGTTCATACCTTTTCAGCCAAAGAGAGAGGTTGTTGACGTTGGATATCAACTATATCCTCCTCCCTTATTATCTCAATGCCTGAAGCCTCCAAAATCTTCAATTGATCGCATTCACCAGCATGATCATCCCTTGGATTATCGATACTCACAATTTCTTGGGAGTCTTGTTTCCATATGTGCTTGAGTTTTGGTAGGTTACTGAGAGTTACTTCTTTCAGCGGAATGGTTTCTTCTATCAGTGATTTTCTTTCATTTAGAGCATTCAAATCAAACACAGCTTCAAGTGAACAACAATCTTTTACTTCAAGCATTTCCAAATTAGGAAGCACACGTAACAAATTTGACGAAAGAAGAACATTTGATAAAAAATCACATTTGTGCACAATCAGAGATTTCAAATTAGAGAATACTCTGTTCCAAACTTGACCAAACCACAAGTCTTTCAACTCAGGATACTCAGATAGATTCAAATGCTCAATGCTACCAAAAGCTACCTGTTCAAACAAATGTATGGGATGAGAGACACAGAGAGAGAGAGAATTAAGACAAAACTAATTGATTAAATCAAAACATACCTTATCAAGGAACATCTTGTTTATTGTTCTATTTAGGTCTCCCTCCCAAAACCATTTTTCTTCATTTTCCTCTGCTAGTACCTTCTGAAGATTTGGTGTGCTTGTTTCTCTAACAGAGAAGATCTTCATCCTTGGGCATTGCCTAACAACAACCTTCTCTAACAATGGAAACTTCGGCAAGCAATTACTAGAGCAGAACCTGTAGAGGCTTGGCAAACATGCAAGTTCTAATACTTCTAAACTTCCGAATGCAATTTCATCTTTTGTCACATCTCCCTCTTCTGTCACAATTTGTTCAAGTGAATTGCACTCTTTTATCTTCATGGTTGTTAATTTGACCAGACTTCTTGCTGTCGATGAGGAAATTAAGTCTGTTAATCCATTGCAATTTTGCACCTCTAAATATGTCAAGTGACCAAATGTCACAGAATAAGGCACCATGCGTACGAGACGGGAACATCGTATAACACTGAAGGTCTCAAGAACTTCAAGAACTGGGTCAATTTGGCATCCTTCTTTACATATATGCTGAAGGTTGGGTAACCCTAGTAGCTGTAACACTTTGAGTCTGGTGCTAATTTTGTCCTTCCCTTCTTCCTTGCAAACGAGTGTTTCGTCCTGAAATACCTCCTCGAAGGAACTCCATTGAACAGTTAGGGACTCGAGACTAGGGACATTTTTGAGAAACCAATACGGAAACATAGATGGTTCATACTCAAACTGGGATACTCTGAGAAGTTTCAGTTTGGTAAAAAGCTCCCCTGAATATTGGCCTTGCAATATCATGGTTGCGGCCTTCTTGTTTAGTGTCAATTCCTCTAAGTTGGGAATCACCTATCACATATAAAACGTACTTGTTAATGGTCCACAAAATGTTTATCTTACATTATTACTTATCCTTTTTTTTTTCTTCTTTCCAAATCTTAAATATGTTTATATTCTCAAAAAAAAAATGCCAAATCTTGTAAATTGCGCAAGCAATTGTAAACAAAATGACATCACTTAAAAATTTTATTTTATTAACTTTGCAAGCATGATTACTGTACAACTTTTCTTTTTCTTTTTTTTTGTTGTGGGGGGGGGGGGGGGGGAATGCAAATGCCCTCATTCAACAATGACACATTTGCAAGTACCCCCCTTGAATTATAAAAATCTCCTTCAATTTTGACTCACGCAAATACCCACCCGCACTTTCATATGTTTACATTTAATCCGTTTGCCCGCATTCGAATATATAGAGTTTCCATATCAGACTCCACTTATGACTTAGTACAATCTTAGTAGCTTGGAAACACCTGGACCGTCAAATTTTTTCTTTTTTTTTTGGTTAGAAAAAAAAATCCATAATTCTCCGTCTAAATCACAACTTCAACTTTCATCTTGATGGATTTTTCTGTTTTCCTTTTTAAAATTAATTGTCCATTGTTGCTTCCAAGCTAGCATAATTTTACTTGGTCATAAGTGGAGTACGACATTAAAGCCATGTCATCAACTCCGTTAAAGTGGGCAAATGGATTTAAACATAAACATGTGAAAGTGTATGTTTTTTTGTGGGGGGGGGGGTGTGTTGGTAATTGTTAGTTTTTCTAGATCAGGAGTATTTGCAAATGGGTTCCTTTTTATTCTACACTTGATCTTAGCCCAAAGGGTCATAGTTCCTTTTTATTCTTTTGGCCCAATTTGCTGTACAAATAGAATTTATTTGACCCAGTTTGATGACTCCAATACAATGCTACATTCTAATCAATATACAAAATTGTCAAAAAAAATGTTAAATAACTTTAGAGGTTAGCATATACATATAAAAAAAGTCTTATATTTAGCTGGTTAGCGTGCATATTTAACAATGAAATTATTTTTCTATATCATCAAACAATATTCTCGAGAGAAACAAAGTTCTAGTATAAACAGTAAACTGTAAACGTACCTCCTCAACTATGAAAAGTGGTCGTCGCATTGATTGCCGCATGGCAATGGATTTTCCCTCACTCAAAGACCCTCTTTGTAAGGAACTCATAGATTGTGTCTTGAATAACTCCAATTTGTTACAATTGAACACGTCGATTGCTTTCAACGATTGACATGCTAAAGTGTAATTCCTTGAATAAAATCTCTCCAGGTTATGCAAATTTGAAAGCACCAGAGTGATGAGATGATTAAACACAAAAGTGGTAGTTCCGTCCATGGCTCCTTCTTTGTTTGCAACAATTTCCTTTATCCCACACTTTTTTACTTTAAGTTTTTCTAGGTGTAAAAGATCTGTGGCTATGGAGAATGGGAAAAGGTATTCCAAATTTGAACAGAATTTAATAGTCACAACTTGCAGATTATGAAAGCGAAGAGTTCCTTGGGAATCCCTACTCCATATGTGCTTTAGCTTAGGAAGCGATAGTAGGGTTAGGTTCTTCAAATTTGTAATATCTTCTTCACTCTGCATTTCATTGGCACTCAATTGAAATATCACTTCCACTGAATTACAGTTACTAACCACCAAAGTCTCTAGACTTGCACATACTCTCAGCATGTGAGATGGAAAAATACTGCCAAGTTTCTCACAGGTTTTGACTTCCAAAGTCTTAAATCCGCCAAAGGAATTTTGTGTGAGTGAAGGGTGCCATATCATCTCCAAGTTCTCCGTCTCACTCACTCTCATCGTTTCCAATTTGGGGAAGAGTACCTGTGATAGATTCCCAAATTAAAGTTTAAAATTATACATGTCCACAGTCATTTCGATAATACCAATTGCCCCTACAATGTCTGATATTTGCATATATAATTCATGAGAATGTGAACATTATCTGAACAAGATAGACATGTCAAATACTTCACATTTATAGTAACTATTTAATGGCTTCTCAAACTACGAGGATCTTATATTCTCGAGAATAAATGTTCGTTAATTATGACATAATTAATTATTAAATATAGAACATTATTTTTCCTATTTTAATTGATTTATTACTATAATTATACTCATTAATTACATAAAAATTAAACTAATATTCTTAAGAATTATTAATTACTAAATAAGTTAGTATTTTAAGTAGTTATTTAACAAAATATTATTCTATATATTCAATAATTAATTGTGTTATTACTAAAAAAACATATGTTCCCGAAAATATAAAATCATCGCTCGAGGGATAATGTAGTGATTAATGTTCCTGTCTTGTGGTTTACCGCATCCATACAAGAAGATTTTAATTTCTCCAATCCATCCACAACCAAATTTTCTAAGGACAATCTCATTTATTTTTCCTTTCTTCATTGTTCATTGACATTTTAAACTAGGGTTAATAATTTTTTTCCCTAATCAAGTTATGAATAATGAAAAATAAATATTTTACACACTTTGAAATGATTAATTAAGTAAATAAATTTAAATTTATTAAAAAAGCTTAATAAACTTAATTATTATCAAAATTCGTTTTTGCACAAATTTTCCTATATTTGCTCATGTATCAAATTATTTTCTAACAGAAGGAAATTCCTCATCATGAGCAAACGCATATTTCTTGGAAATGCAGTCTGAAAATATGAAGAGAAATTCTTATATTTGCGGAGAAAATATCTGTAATAAATTATTTTGATTATTAACATGTAGCACAATACATTATTCTTAAGTGCAATTGACAAAATGTAGCAGTCATCATTTTAAAATATGGTCATTTAATAAGAAAATTAGGTACAATAAATTCAGCAACTAAAATGAAGAATGAAGTTGCTAACCCTGTTGCCTTGTTTCTTCGGGTATTACCCAATAACTTCTTGTCTTTCATTAAGCAATGAAATTACTTTTGTACTAATTAAAAAAAGAATGACTAAAACTTATTTCGACTATTAGCATTAATCATATTTAAAAATCACTAACATATTAAAAAATATATAAAGCCACTCTATTTTTAGAGAATAAATACAGGATATATCAGGGCCCTCATAAAGTCTAAAATATCTTGGGAAACTTGATGATAAAATCGATTTTCTTATGTGGTTTTATCTTCAACACAAGTCATATCTTGCCATTTGAAAATGAATTAATTTTCTTTTATTAGGTTAGACTAGACAACTTTTTAAGACAAAATTCCGTTTTCCTATTCTACATTTCCATGAAACTTCCTTAAACCATGTAAGGATTGGAACATATCAGAAGTAAGGCTCTAACCTTTTTAGTCAAAAAGAGATGTTGTTGACGTTGGATATCAACTTTATTCTCTTCACTTATTTTCTCAATGCCTGAAGCTTCTGAAATCTTCAATTCACGGCATTCACTAGCATGATCATCCCTTGAATTATCAAAACTCTCAATTTCTTGGGAGTCTTGTTTCCATATATTCTTGAGTTTTGGTAGATTAAAGAGTTTTATTTCTTTCAGCAGAATAATTTCTTCCACCAGCATTTCTCTTTCATTCATCCCGTTCAAATCAAACACAGCTTCAAGCGAACCACAATCTCTTACTTCAAGCATTTCCAAATTAGAAAGCACTCGTAGCAAATTTGACGGAAGAACAGTTGATAAAAATTCACATTTCTGCACAACTAGAGATTTCAAATTGCAGAATATTTTTTGCTCAAATTGATCGTACCACAATTCTTTCAACTCAGGATATTCTGAAAGCTTCAAATCCTTAAAGCTACGAAATGCATCCTGCGCAAGGACATTTACAGGGTAATTAAAATAAAGGGCGTCAATACATAAAACAACTAAAGAAAAAAGGGGATTTTACTACTTGCATTTGTATATAAAACTATGTCGTAGTACAACAAAAAATTGAGAGTGTATTTCAGATAGAAAAAAGTATTAACTATCACCATGTTTAAAAGGAAAATTAGTTGGCAAATTCAAAAACATACCTTATCCAGAAACATCTTGTTTATTGTTCCATTTATGTCACCTTCCCAACGCCACTCTTCATTTTCCGCCCTTATAATCAATACCTTTTTAAGCATCGGTGTGCTTGTTTGTCCTGCAGAGAAGATCTTCATCCTTGGGCATTTCCTCACAACAACTTTCTCCAACAATGGGAACTTCAAGAAGCACTTACTAGATGCAAAACTATTGAGCCTTGGTAAACATTCCAACTCTAGAATTTCCAAACTGCGAAATACAATTTCACTTTTTGTCTCATTCACCTCTTCCATCACTATTTCTTCAAGTGAATTACACTCTTCTAATTTCATAGTTATCAATTTGACCAGACTTCTTGCAGTTGATGAGGAAATTAAGTTGATCAATCCGTTACATTTTTTTATCGTCAACTCTGTCAAGTGGCATAAAGTTACAGAGGAAGGAACCAAATTTCTTAGACTGGAACAATATGCCACAAATAAGTATTCAAGAACCTCCAGAATTGCGTGAATTCGGCATCCTTCTTTGCATATATATTGAAGTTCAGATAATCTCATTAGCGTTAACTTTTTAAGCTGTGTGCTACGTCCTCTTTCCCTACCTGTCGGTGTTTCATCATAAAATATCTCCTTAGAGGAACTGCACTGAATGGTTAGCTGCTCGAGATTGGGTATATTTTAGAGAAACCAATGCGGAAATGTTGCTTGATCATCTTCAAACTTGGATAAATTAAGACGTTTGAGTTTGCAGAATAGGTCCCGTGGAAATTGTTGAAATATCATGTTAGCAACCACATGGTCTAGTGTCAACTCCTCGAAGTTGCCGATCACCTACAACATAATTGCATAAAGCAAGATTTGATTTCTACAAGTGAAAATGTCATTAAGTTCAGCGTGGCCAACAAATATATATTTGAAAGACTGAGTGTTGTACAAATGGCATTTAGTATCTTAAATAGCGTTAGATAAATTCTTATGTACCATATGGTGCCCGTATATGCAATTATTCATCAAGATTTACTCCGTAGATGTGGGATCAATCCAAATGTCACTGGGGAGATGAAATCAGGACCATTGCATGTACATGTACTATATTGTACTTAGGAAATTTTTAGTACAATTTTAGGAGCTTATTATCCCTCAGGAATCTAGATTTACATAAGCAAAGTTCAATGCACAATGCTAGAATATGTATAATAAAGATCTTTCACAAAACCAGGTTTTTCATATATAAATTAATGTAAAAACCAAGTTCACTGAAGATTTTGTCCAGTAGAATGTAAAATGATTGAACTTAAAATATTGTGGTTACTACCATGCATATGCTAAAAAGATACCATAGAGAAAGAATGACATGCATTCTATTCATGATTTTCAAACTAAGGATCAAATTTTAGATTGTCCATACCTCCTCAACTGTGAAGAGAGGTTGTAGCATTGAGAAATGATGTTGGTCATCAGTAGAACTTTCTTGGCATTTATTTGACCGTATATTGAATAGCTTCAATTTCTTGCAATCATGCACATCTAATCTTTTTAGGGATCGACATTCTAAAGTATGGACCCCACCATAAAATCCCTCAAGTTTATCCAAACGTTGAAGGGTCAAGGACCGGAGGTGATTAAGCTCAAATATGGCAGTTCCCTCCAAGGGTTCATCTTTTTTAGCAACAATTTCCTTCATCCCACAGCATGTTAGTGAAAGATTTCCAAGTTGTTGTAGGTCCTTAGCTATGGAGAATGGAAAGAGATATTCTAGATTTGGACAATTATAAATCCACACATATTGTAGATTACATAAGCGAAAAAATCCTTGGGGATCCCTACTCCATATTTGTTTCATCTTTGGCAACCCAACTAGGGTCAAATTTTTCAATTGTGGTATATCCTCTTCACCATGCACTCCATTGGCAGTCAATTCGAATATCTCTTCCACTAAAGCACAATTACTAACCTTCAATGTCTCAATACTTCTAAATATTTTTTGCATGCAGTAAGACGGGAAAATATTCTTAAGTTTCTTACAGTTACTAACTTCCAAAGTCTTCAATCCCTCAAATTGGTAGTGCCATGCCGTCTTCAAGTTTTCCATGTCATTTATTTTGATCCTCTCCAAGTTAGAAAATCGAACCTATATGATGCACAATTTATCAAACCATATATGTTGTATAATAAATATGGTAATAACAATTTGCAACTAAAAAAGGAAATCTTGAAATGCATGCTAAAAAATTTATTTGAAATGGTTGTCTAATACATTGGTATCTTATTTTTCCTTGGCATCTTAAATATTATGAGACCTTTATCGAAAGTAATATACAATTATAATTTTATAAAAGCTAGTAAAACTAAAAATTCATGGTTGCGAGATTTCATAATTTTTGGGTGTATGAAATTCCATAAAAAATGGTGGTGCCTCTAGCATCAAGAATACCAATGTACCAAACACCAAGATTTTATGTACCTCTAAATATCTCGGATGCCAAGAAGAAGATTGTGATATTGCACCAAACATGTCTATAGTAGAATTACAATACCTCGTTTGTTCCAGGCCCATTGTTTCTACCTTCTGTAACTATTATCTCCTCCATCATATGACATTTACTTATTTCAAGCTGTTTGAGATTTTCAAGACTGTCAACCATGAAAGATGAAAATAAATACTTCAGGCCGCCACAATCGTCTACAATCAAATTTGCCAAATTCTGGAGAGAGGAAACCACAGAAAGTTGGTCATCATCCCAAACTTTGTTCAAATTGATTGAGCTTAACTTCAGGGTCTCCAAATGTGGGAATGTAACCTGCAAAATCATTCTTTTCAGGTGAAGACCAACAATATTCACAAAACCAAAATCCTTTTGAGAACTTATATTTTAAGGTATCAAATCACAAGCTCCTCATTTTGAATCTTTGTTCACATATTATTTTACTTCCCTGCTAAAAGTTAGTACAGAATTAAAGGTGATCAACACATAATTAACCAGTAATCAATCTTTGTAACTGTATGGATGTCATAAATTTTAACATAACAGGTGCACATGAATTATAAGAACAAAAGAGAAACAACATACCTCTGCATTAAAAAATGATGTTGGAATATTAGTCCTCAAGGACTTGTAATTTAGCTCAGTTGTAGAAGATGTCAACTCATCAGAGCAGAAATAATCAATTGCTGGTAAATTCTGTAAAGTCAGAGAGCGCAATAAGGAAAACTCCGTTTTATGAATAGTTGTGTCACTATTCAAACTTTCCACAAACACAATTGTCTTGATAGAATTGCATTCTAAAACTTCAATCTCAAGAAGTTGGAGAAGATCTTTAACCATTGAAACTGAGAATAAAAATTCTAGTTGATCACAACTTTTGACTTTGATGACTCTGAGTTTACTAAAGGAACCAACGGTTAACGGGCCATGACATATCTTCTCCAAGTTACTGAGATTGTGAAGTATTATTGTCTCCAACCTTGGGAAGAAAACAGGAGTTTGATTTCTCCCCATTGAGTTTATAATGTACTGAATTTCTACATTATTTTGGATATGGAGGTGCTTTAACTTTGAAAATCCTTCTCCATCCAACTGGTAAAGCACATTTGAAATGCCATTTATTTCATCCAAATACAAATCTTCCACTTTTTTAATCAATGCTTTAATCCCATGCTCCAAATGAATGCTAGTACCAAGCTTGAGCTTCAACAATCTTGAGGCCTCATAATGATCAGACCATTCCCATTTATCTCCAATAACTATTTTATATCTTTGTAGCTTGTCAAACATTAAGTCCCTTGGCAAAATCCAAGCCTCACGAATTCGAATTTCAAAGGCAGTCAAGTGAGTCAAATGCTGAAGCTCAGCAAGGCTAGCATTTTTGCTTTGCTTTGCTGAATTTTCTACCTCCCATTTAATGGAGGTGTTACACATACAGAGCTCCTCTAATTTGGTCAACTTGGATATGATGTTGGATGGCATAACTTCAATTCTAGAATTTTCTAAAACCAACCTTCGTAGACGAGTCAATTGCCCTATTTCATTGGGGAACTCTTCGATGGATGAATAGACACAACAGAAAATTTCTAAATTCTTCAAGGCTCCCACTCCAGCCATATTTCCCAAAGTACATCCATCCAAACACAACGATATAAGTTTGGTGAGGGAAGTCAGAGATGTGGGTAACCAAGACATGATCATGCCTGTTAGATCAAGCACTTCGAGATTCCTCATTCCCTCAAAAAAGGAATATGGAATTTCCAGAGAGGGATTGTCAAAGCTATCTAAGAAGAGAAGCTTCAAATTTGGACAATCTAACCTTTCAGGAAGTTTTTGAATGCAATTGGCATTCAAGATTATTTGAGTACACCTTTTAAGGAAATCTTCGGTCGGCCAACCTTCCAACTTAACAAAAACAAATTGATCCCTTAAAGCAATTGAGACAGCTACTTCCTGAACAATGTCATGCATT
The DNA here is from genome assembly GCA_026724425.1 of Erythrophleum ivorense. Lineage (NCBI taxonomy): Eukaryota > Viridiplantae > Streptophyta > Magnoliopsida > Fabales > Fabaceae > Erythrophleum > Erythrophleum ivorense. Next base: position 655,195 of record JAIUCV010000367.1, on the reverse strand, counting down.
GTAACGATTGCACTTGTATCGTTTTCAAGCAACAAACAGTATGCTCTCAAATCACTCATCATTTTGCAAAGTTCGTTTCTTGCACCTTCCATTGTATTTGTATGTTTGAATATTCCCAAACCAAATCCATAATTCAACAAGTGCTCAACATGAGAAGATTTTCCAAGTACTCCACAAAGCAAGAAAAGTGTCTTCAGCTCACCACTCGCCAACTGTTTGTAACTGACCTCCACAATAGAATAAGCTCTCCCACCAATTTCTCCATTGCCAACACTTTCTAGCTGGTTCAAGACATCTTTCCAATAATAAATATCTTTATTTTTTAACACCCTTGCCACTGTCACTATTAAAATAGGCAAGCCTGCACATTTTTTTGCTATTTTAGTAACTATGCTTTGAAAACTAGGATCTTTAACAACATCACCTACCATAGCTTCAAACAAACTCCAAGTTTCTTGCTCATTTAAAACTTCAAGTCTGAAATCCTTTTCACTCTCCATTTCCTGTAATACCTCTTGATTTCTAGAAATCAACAATAATTTGCAACCTTGATGATCATCCTCTAAAGGTATTCCTAATTTCTCCAAATCAATTCTTACCCAAATATCATCCAATATGATGAGGATAGTTTCCTCTTTTTTTATCCTCTCACATAAACGGCTAGCTTTTCCAACTATGCTCCTTTCTTGAAAGTGCAGGCCTAATGAATCTGCAATTTCATCTTGAATTTTTTCAAAATCTGGAGTTTGGGATACATTTGCCATAACAACTGCATCAAACAATTTATTATCCTTAACTTGTTTAGCAACTTCTTTTACTAGAGTGGTTTTGCCCACACCACTTAGCCCATAAACCCCTATTTTGCTTACTTTAGGATCTTTTAGAGCCAAGACAATGTCCTCCTTTTTAGCCTTCCTTAACTTCAGCTTTTCACTACCTCTTGTTGCAAAAGTCAAACCAACTCCATCTAGACGAGGAAGGTAGCCAACTTGACCAAAGTTTCCCTTCCCCTGCACTTCAACAACATTTCTTGCCATTTTTCTCGCATTTCTACCAAGTTGATGTCGTGACCTTAGATTAGGAAATGACCATTTGGAACACCCTACATTCACATGATGTGAATCTTCATGAAGTTTCTTTGCTCCTTCTATAATCTGATCCACATTGTGCAGCCAATTCTGCACAACAATTCCAATTTCTTTTCCGTTTCTTCTTTCTTCTTCAACAAAATGCTTAATCTGCTCTCTTGCTCCCTCCAGCTCCTCAACAGAATGCATAAGCTCCTTAAGATGGTCTCTGTAAAATATCAAATAACCAGCCTGCCTTCCAATTGGTGTCACAGTATATTCTGCTATTTTTGCCGCAATGGAAATGAGAATCTCCATTCTTGCTTCGTGATGTGGCTGTACATGAACTCAAACATAAAATTAAATCAAATGAAAAGGAAGGAATGAGAATGAAAAAAATCAAGCAAGAATATTGTTAAACTACAATGAAATTGCCAAGAGGCACATAACTTGTAACAACTTTTTTTTTTTTTTTTTTTGAGTAATGATGAATAAAGTCGCAAGAAAATCTAATATCATCAGATAATTCTCCTTATAACTCAATGAAAGACTTTTTATACTTCCGGTGTATTATTATTGAGAAAGATGTGCGGAATTATAAAATTTGACCTCTTATGCTTCCACAGAAAATATCATATGTTTGATGTTCTCGATCCAACTTCACCGTTGTGTTCTTTCAGGCTTTAGATACATTTCATCTTTGATCACCCCGCATTCTTCATTTTTTTGTGCAAATTATGCAATTTCAAAGCATTATGAGATTGAAGTCTTGGCTTTATCTGCCTTAATTTGCAACAATTACTTTTGAGATTTTTTGTAAAGCAACAAATGCTAACCTAAAAGGGAAACAAAAACACAAGGAAATTGAAATCCTTAAGAGCGAATGGCAAAGGGAATCTTCAACAATGGCAATGTACAAGGAGAAGTTAAGAGTGGCAATAAACGAACAAGTCAAAGTTGATCCTTTCCCAATTGCCAAACTGGCAAAGTTAGGATTGGATCAGGTACAATCTTAGCTGGATTTAAAAATTCAAAATGTGAGTCCAGATCCATCTTGATCCAATGTAATATGATAACCATTTAATAATAGCAAATAAAATTTAAGCCGAAACGTACTATAGCTCTTGAATTTAGAATCATGGGTAAATAATTATTCTCTTTTGATTTTCAAAAGGTTAAGATTAACCTTATAAATTCTTGATTTTATACGAATAACTCTATCATCCGTCAAGCATTTCATTTATTAACAGACTTCTTTCATGTCAATAGGTCCATATCAACATCTAGTAATTATTTTCTGTCTCTTCTCCTTCGTCCGGGCGCTCTCTCTTTCTGGACTCAATCGCTGCTATCTAATTCTCACAACTTCTCTTTCTTGCCTCCTCCAAACTAAACCAAACCCACATGGGAAAGTTTCCGCTTGAGAAAGCCAATAATAAGATAAATAAAAGAGTTTCATTGCAAATTTGATGGGTTCAATCCATCTGGGAAAGTTAGTCACGTAAGAAACTATTCGGGGATCGGATTACTCAGATTCCTTCAAACTTGTATTTTTCCGAAATAATTATGATTCACAGCAACAAGCAATAATGCTCGGGCAAATGGATAATTGTGGAGATTGCCAAAAAAAAAGCTATTTGGTTTCTGTTTTAAAGAAAAGGACATGTGATTTCAAGAAGGGAGACCTGGGTTCGGTTTGTTAATTGTTAAGTCATAGATCCACGAACAAGAAAGTATGGGGGCTCGTATTGCTCAGTTACAGTCGGCCCCGACAGCGATGAAGCTGATTCCATTCATTCCAGAATGGGAAACAAATTAATAGAGACAAAAAGGAACGAAGGAGGAGAGAGAAAAAATAAAATAATAATTAGATGCTGATTGGGCTTTATGTAGATAAAAACTTGTTAATATGAAAAAGTCTGTTAATGCACTAGCAATTTGACTGATGGTAAAGATTATTCGTGCGAAATTAAGAGATTGACAGATTAAATTTATACTTTTGAAAGTTAAAAAGTTTATTTGCATATGGAAATGATATATCAATTTAAACAGTTTAATATAGATAAAATATAATTTACTATCTATGTGTAAAAGTTAACCTTTTACTAGTTTTCTTTTGGGAGACTTTTCATTTTTCTTTTGTCAAAATTCATATGAAAAGATACTTTGAAATAAGAATTTGGGTTCAAGAATGTGAAAATTTTAAATTGAATAGCTGAGATTCATTATATAAGGCCAAAACAAAACTCACTATAATACTACAATCATTGCAAAACAATAAACTGGGACTGGGAGGGCACAGAAACAATTCCAATTTTGCAACTTTGTTTGAAAAACTATCAGAGAGAGAAACATTAAAGAAAAACTACACCTAGCTATTTCCACCGTCAATTAAGTATTCGTAGGACAAGTTACTCAAACTTATGTTCCGATTAAATTTCTTTTTGTCTCTCTTCTTGTTTAAAGATGTCATTGAATTTACGGCTCTACCATAAACTTATTTCCTTCTTTTCAATTTCTAACAAAAGTTGATCATAATAATAATAAATAAAACAAAAAGATAATCCAGAACCAAAAAGCACCTTACCTTATTGTCTTCGTCGAATATCAATGAGGGGCTTGAGATTTGGGCGCCAAGTAAAGTTCTGTTGTTCAGAACAACAAGTCAATATAAGAAAAGAAGCAACATTTATTCATACCGATAACCAAATGGACAACCTAATGAGGGGGGACACTTTATCTATACCACTCCAATTACAGACACAGACAGGATTGATCGAAACTTCAGGAAATGTGACAACCTTTTTGTGATTTTCTTTTTTTGGAATTTTTTTGTGAATATAATTGACAACGAAGCAACAAACTTAATGCAGAACAGTACCAAGAAAAGATACCTATAACCGAAGGCATTTACTTTTTTTTTTTTTTTTTGGGGTTATATGAACAATAAAGGAAACATACTTCAATACTGAGGACAAAACAGAAAGTTGAAGGAGAAACCCAGGATTCTTGAGCAAATCTAGAGTTAGACTGAATTTCTCAGGTCCTTGAAGGAAATAACAGAAGAAATTAGAAGAGCACAGTGCTATAGAACTCAGAAACTGGAAGCAATGAAAATGAGATCGAAGAAAAAGAGGCAAAAGCAGCGGCAGACAATACCGAAAAAGGTGTGCAGTGAAAGAAGATGCATAGAGAAATGGAAAGAAAGAGCAAAGCTACCCATTGGACGAAGGCTTGGCTTTTTAATATATAATAATAATAATAATAATAATATATTGAGATTGACCAAGACTTATATTTCCCCCCTCAATTTTTTAAATATTCTTTTATGAAATTTCCATGTCGCTGTGATATCGTGGGGCAGGGTTGGGAATGCTTCATTGTTTTTTCGTTCCCATCCTCTAATTTTCGAGTCTCATCCTCCTCTCTAATCCATGCCAAGGAGATTGTTTTTCATTCCTGTTTCTCCAGTCCCCATAAATTTTTGCAGGGATCCCAAAATTTTTATTAAAAAAATAATATTTAATAAAATCAAAAAACTATGTAACTTAAAAAGCTTAAATTTGTATATATATATATAATATTGAGGAAGCAAGTAGTTTACTTTTCGTCCTTCGAATAATAAATTTAAAATATAGCACCTCAAATTTTTGGAGTTCAGAACAAACAAAGAGAAGAGAATAGAATCAGCTTTTGTGTTTTGGAGTTCTTCTTCCAGCTACTGAACTACTATTTCATTGTTTTAAACGACAGGGAGGGAGTGAGAGGCTGAGGGTCAGTTTTAGGATCAGATTTTTTTTTTTAAACTTTTCAATTAATATAAATTTAAATATGAGTAGAAATAACAAGTGTTAACAATATAATAATATATTTATTTATTTATTTATTAAGGGTATTTATACATAATTAAAGGAATCATGAACTTTACGGGATCAGAGTGTGGAGCATGATTTCCATTACGGTTTTTAAAGTATCATCGAAGAGATTTTCTTCTTTATTTTCATACTCGTAGAAGAGAAATCCCTAAATACAAATTTTTGAATAAAATAATCTTTACTAAAATTCCCAAATTTAAAAAATATTTGTTAATTTAAAAGAAATCTATATATATTTTGAAAATACATGAAAAATATATATAATTCTAACAAAACTTAAAAAATATATATATGTTTTATCTAATGGCTTCTTTGCACCAACATACATTGATTTGAGTGAAATGGATTTGGACACTTCAAATAAAATGTCTTGGATTCGATGTAAGCCTTGTATAAGAAAAAAAAAACTCAAAGGTCGGAGGGGAGGGGGATCCGGATCCCCTACTCATCAAAAGATCAGTAAGTGCTTTTCTAAATTTGAACGATTCATATTTGATATTTTATTTTTTTAACATTTTTAATTTGAATTATTATTATTTTAAAATATGACAGTTAAAATTTTTTTATTTTTTATTTTACATTTTTTAAAATTAATAAAACATCAAAATATAAAAACTAAAAATATCAAATCTAGACTATTCAAATTTAATTTTAACAATTTAAATTAAGATGAGTAGGGAAAGGATAAATAGAGGATTTAAATTGGAGGGGAGGGGAGGGAAGGTTAATGAAAGAAAAGGGATTAATGAATTCTTATTTGGTTGGAAAGGAAGAGAGATTATTATTTAATTTAAGAGGAGAGAGGAGAGAAGGTAATTATATTTGGACAAATTTATTTTTATATTATTTTAATTTTTTTATAAAAAAAGATATTTATATCAATATTTTTTAAAAAAATTATGAATCCCAATCTTTTTTATCTTTAATTTCTTATTAAAAAAATATCTTAATTTTTATTAAATGTTAATATGTTAAAAAATAAAAATATTAAAAATATTAAGAGATAATAAATTAAATTACAAATTAAAAAATTATTATCCCATCCCATCCCATCCCCTCCCTTCTAAAACCCCCCAATTTTGAGGAGAAAAAAATTTATTTCCCTTTCCTTCCTTCTAATTTTTTCAATCAAACATCTTATTCCTCTTTCTCTCCTCCAAAAAACCCCCATCCAACCACATTAAGACACTACCTCAAGATTAGTCTTTCACCGGGTATACCATGGTGCTATCCAAAAAAATGGTTTCTTCGCTAATTTGATGGATTCAATCCATTTGGGAAAGTTAATCACGTAGGAAAAACTTGTGGATTATTTCTTGCAAATTTTCAATTGTATGCTGTAGATTTCGAAACCCCAAACCCAAAATCGATTTCGAACGCATCCAAGTCCCAAGCCTCAATTAGAAGTATGGAAATTTTTTCAAGTTTTCCCAATCCATCTGGGTCTGGTCTTGTTAAGTTACAGAACTATGAAGAAGAAGAAACTATAGGGCGGCTCGGATTCCTCACATTCCTTAATAATTATGTATGATTCACAGCAAGAAGCAATATTGTTGGGGTAAATGGATAATGGTGGAGATCGCCAAAAAAAGCTATTTGGTTTCTGTTTTAAGAAAATGACGTGTGATTTCAAGAAGGGAGATCTGGGTTTGGTTTGTTGAGTCACAGATCCATGAACAAGAAATCATGGGGGCTCCCATTGCGCAGTTACAGTGGACCCCGACGGCGATGAAGCTGATTCGATTCGTCAGAGAATGGGAGAGAATTGCTCATGTGAAAGAGAGCGCACAATGAGAGAATGGAACGAAGGAGAAGTGAGATATAAGAGAAAATGATTTCATGCGATTGGCCCTTGTGTGCATAGAGACTTGCTAATGTGAAAGAGGTTTGTCAGTGGACTAATATTGATTGACGAATAAAGATTATTCCCACAAAATTAAAAATTTAACAGATTAATTTTAAACTTCTAAAATTAAAAAAATTTATTTACTTATAAAATTCTGTACCTTTTAGTTTTAAATTTTAAACAAGTTAATGTACGTAAAAAATAACTTACTATCTATATCTACAATTAAACTCAGATTTTCTACACTATCCATGGAACTCATCTTTTTTCCTTTTTCCTTTATTCAATTTCTTGAAAAAGCTAATCATAATAAATAAATATAACAGAAAGATAATCCAGAATTAAAAAGGACCTTAGTCTATTTGTCTTTTGTCGAATATCAAAGAGGAGCTTGAGATTTCAGGCGCCAAATAACTTTTAGAGAAATTTTTTCCTCATTTCCGTCTTCCAAATATAAATCTTTAAATTAAATAGTCTTTACAAAAATTTCCAATTTTAAGAAATTTTTTGCTATCTTTAACTGTGTTCATCTTTTACCTCATAATTGTGCTAAGATGATGTAACAATGGTTGTTATGCTTAGGAAATGACATATTATAATACTTAATTATTGCAACTCACTAGGGTGAAAATGTGATATCTCACCAAATAAAAAAAATAAGAATTTGATAGCTACTGCAATTTGCGGTGTTATTTTGTAGGCAAAAAAGAATAAATTAGGTAAAGCATTTTGAGAATTTAAAAAATAGAATCAATTACTGTTTTTGTTAGTCTTTGATTTTAACAACTAGATGGAAAAAAATGATTGAAAAAAATTATTAAAATCTAATTAAAAGATTTACACTTTAAAAGATTAAAATGAAAAGTTATTATTTTAAAAAAAATAAATTTTTCAAAAAAATTATAATGAAAAAAATCAAGAAAGACTACGCCTACTACTGCTTGGAGACTTTGGCTTTTCGTGAAAAGGGGAGCTTATTCATTGATGTATGTGGTAAAGCTGCCCTAGTTCTCATTGAGAGGTAACCCATCATTTGAGGTAAAGACTACACCTATCATGTGTGATATATATATATATATATATATATATATAAAATATCTTATAAGAAACACAATTACAAAGCAAATACCATAAACTTATTTACTTTTATTCAATTTCTAACAAAAGCAAATCATAATAATAAATAAATAAATAAAACAGAAAGATAATCCAGAACTAAAAAGCATCTTACCCTAGTTGTCTTTATCGAATATCAACGAGGGGCTAGAGATTTGAGGCGCCAAGTTCAGTTCTGTTGTTCAGAACAAAAAGTCAATATAAGAAAAGAAGTAACTCATATTTATACCAATAACCAAATGGATAAACTAATTGAAGAGGAGGGACACTTTACCTGTACCAGTGTAACTACAGACACAGACAGTCTGGATCGTAACTTCAGGAAATGCAACAACCTTTTCGTTTGTTTGTTTGTTTTTTTGGGAAATTTTTTGTGAATATAATTGACAACGAAGCAACAAACTTTAATGCAGAAGCGTACCAAGAAAAGATATCTATAGCCAAGGGCAAAGACTTTTTTTTTTGGGGGCGGGGGGGGGGGATATGAACAAGAAAGGTAACAAAGTTGTGTAGTGAGGATAGAGCAGAAAGTAGAAAGAAGAGCTGAGGATTGTTGAGCAAATCTAGAGTTCAATTGAATTCCTCTGGTCCTTGAAGGAAACAGGAGAAGAAATAAGAAGAGCAGAATGCTATAAAAATCAGAAACTGGATGCAATGATAATGAGATCGAAGACGAAAAAGGAAGAACAGCTGCAGCAAACAATGCGGAAAAAGACGTGAGGTAAAAACTCAGGTACAGAGAAACGGAAAGAAAGTAAAACTACAGATGGGACGAGGACTAGCCTTTTCATAATGAGTATTTGGGACAATATTAATATATAAAAGTATATTGAGATAGACTGAGACTTCATTTTTAAAATATTCTTTTATGAAGTTCTCATGTCGCTGTGTCATTGGGATGGCAATAATGCATTATGATGGGACAGGCTTGGGAAAGCCACCTTGTTTTTTGGTTTCTATTTTTTTTTTTTTTCTCTCATCATCGCTTCAAAGCTCCACTTGGTAGTTTCATAAAAAAGAAGGGGAAATAAATAATTTTTTATTATTTTTAATTTATCTTTATAATTATTATTTAATATTAGTTATTAAGTATTATTTAATTATTAAAAATAAAAAATATTAAAATTAATTTTTATTAACACAATTATTTTTTATTTTTATATATAACTTTTTTTGTATTAAATAAATTATTTTATCTATGAATATATACTCCAATTTTATTTCTCAAATCCCCATAAATTTTTGCAGGCATTCCAAAATTTTAATTAAAAAATAAATAATATTCAATAAAATAAAAAATTATATAACTTAAAAGGCTTAAATTTGTAAAAAAAAAATTATAAAATAGTAAGGAAGTAAGTAGTTCACTTTCATCTTTTAAAAATAAACTAAAAATGTAGTTCCTTGAGCTTTTGGAATACAGAAAGAAAGAAGGGAATAAATTTTGCTTGTATTCTACGTTTTTTCAATTTCAACGAACTTGCGATTCCGTCATTCTAAATGTGTTAATAAATTATAATACTTAATTATAATTTAAATATATATTTCTTTTATTTTTAATTAATATAAATTTAAATAAAAGTAAAATAATTAAAAAAGATAAATGTTAATAATAATAAAGACAAACATAACATAATATTCAAATTTAATTAACTCTTAATTTTAAAATTTGAATATAAAATAATTTATTAATTAACAAATGTAACCACATGTTGAAACAAGTAAAAAACGAAAATTTTATGAGAAATAAATATTTAATATATCAATTCACCATTATTTTTTAAAAAAAAAATAATATAATATAATATAATACAAATTAATTCGTCTAAAGATTAAAATACAAAGATTGATAGATGTTTGAATTTAATTATTATAAAAAGAATTTTCTACTATACTGGTAAAAGGTCAGCGCGTGGCTCGTTGTTTAACACGCTCCACTCTATCTTGAATGGCCATGTTCGATTCTTGACGTTGATAGTATCCTCATTTTTGGGCACACAATGATTATTTAAGGTGACACACACACACACACACACACACACACAGTTTGGTTTACGCATGTGGTGCGTACAGTTAGAAAAATTTTATTAAAAACATAAGAATATGTATGTGTATTATATTTTTGTTATATTATTTAGACTTAACTTTTTTTATTATTTTTTTAAGTAGAAGTATGATTGTTATTTTTTATTTTATATATATATATATATATATATATTTTTTTTTTCTTTCCCAATCTATAGTACTAAACATGGCCTAATGTTATATACAGAATATTGATAGACTTGGACTATTATCACCGTCAATTAACTATTCCTAAGACAAGTTACTCAAACTTTTATTTTGATTAAATTTAATTTCCTTCTATCCCGCTTCTTATTTAAAGATGTTATTGAATTTATAAATTCATTTGCGGCTGCACAATAAACTTATTTCCTTCTATTCAATATCTAACAAAAGCTGACCATAATAATAATAAATAAATCAATAAATAAAACAGAAAGATAATCCTGAACTAAAAAAGCACCATACCCTAGTCGCCTGTGTCGAATATCAAAGAGGGGCTTGAGATATGAGGCGCCGAGTAAAGTTCTGTTGTTCAGAACAATAAATCAACATAAGAAAAGAAGCAACACATCTTCGTACCAATTACCAAATGGATAAACTAATTAATGAGGAGGCACACTTTACCTGTACCAGTGTAACTTTAGGAAACGTGACAAACTTTTTGTTTTCTTTTTTTTTTTTTTGAATTTTTTTGGGAATGTAATTGACAAGGAAGCAACAAACTTTAATGCAGAAGCGTACCGAGAAAAAGATATATATAAACGAAGGCAAAGACTCTCTCTTTTTTTTTTTGTTGGTATATGAACAATAAAGGAAATAAGCTTGGGTAGTAAGGACAGAACAGAAAGTAGAAGAAAGAAACACAGGATTGTTGAGGAAATCTAGAGTTTGATTGAAGTCCTGTGGTCCTTGAAGGAAACAAGAGAAGAAATAAGAAGAGCAGAGTGCTGTAAAACTCAGAAACTGGAAGGAATGACAATGAGATCGAGGACGAAGGAAGAGGGAAGGACAGCAGCAGCAAACAGTACCGGAAAAAGATGTGCAGTGAAAAATGAGACACAGAGCAACGGAAAGAAAGAGCAAAAGTACACAGCGGACGAAGACGAGGCTTTTTATAATGAGTATTTGCGACAATATTAATATATAAAAATATATAGAGATAGACCAAGACTTCATTTTTAAAATATTCTTTTATGAAGTTTCCAGGTTGCTGTGTCATTGGGATGGCAATAATGCACTACGGGGGGACAGGCTCGGGAAATGCCTCCTTGTTTTTTCCTTTCTGTCATCTTTTTTTAATTTTTAATCTCGTCCTCATCTCCAATTCTTGCCTAGGGAAATGTACTCCATTTTTGTTTCTCGAGTCCGCATAAACTTGTGCGGGTATTCGAAAATTGTAATTAAATAATAACAAAAAAATAAATAATATTCAATAAAATAAAAAAATTATATAACTTAAAAAGCTTAAACTTATAAAAATATTAAAAAGTAAATAGTTCTCTTTTCATCCTTTGAAAAATAAATTAAAAATACAGTTCCTCAAGTTTTTGGAGATTAGGGAGAAGAGAATAAAATTTGCTTGCATTCTACTTTTTTTCATTTTCTACGAACTTATGATGTCGCCGTTCCAAATGAGGGGGAAGGAGAGAGGGGCTCACGGTTAGTTTGAGGGTAAGATTAATTTTTTTTAAAATTTTAAATTAAATTAAATTTAAATAAAAAATAAAATAACAAAAAAAAGACAAATGTTAATATTATTATTATTATTATTATTATTTCAAGGACATTTATATAAAACTAATAGAAATAGGAATTTCACAAAGTTTGAAATGGGGAGTACAACCTCATCTTAGTTTCTAAAGTATTCTTTAAGAGATTTTTTATTTTTATTTCTATTCCTAATTTTATAAAAAAAATCCCTGAATAGAAATTTTGTAATAAAATAATCCCCACAGAAATTTTCGAATTTATGAAATTTTTGGTATTCTTAATTGAGTTCATCTTTTATCTCGTAATTGAGCTAAAATGCTATTAGAATGGTTGTTGTGCTTAGTAAATGACATATTATAGTACTCGCAATTATTGCTTTTCACCAAAGTGAAAATGTAATATCTCACCAATTTTTTTTTTTAAAGGGGGTTAAGAATGTGATAGTTACTATGATGTGGGATGTTATCTTCTAAGCCAAAAAGAATAAATTAGATAAAGCATTTTGAGGATTTAAAAAATAGAATAAATTACTGTTTTTGTTAGTCTTTGATTTTAAGAAATAGATGGAAAGATAAAAATAATTAAAAAATAAATAAAAATAAAATTAGAAGAATTACATTTTTAAAAAATCAAAATAAAAAGTTAATATTTCACTACACTTACCGCATGAAGGCTTTGACTTTTCATGAAAAGGTGAGCTTATTCATGAAGGTATGTGGTGAAGTTGCCAGGGTTTTCATCGACCGAAAGGCCATAACGATTAAAACTTCTGGGGGTCTTAAATCTGATAACAAAAAACTTCATTAATACTTTCCTTCTGGCTTGGTCAACCGATGAGCAAAAAAGTTGGCAATCCCTCTTCTGCTCAAATAGCTATATGAAGTACATAATACAACATGTAATACACTTATAAAAAATTATAATTCAAATTTTATAAAATTTATAATAAAAATTTTAAAAATTAAAATTATTTTCAACAATTAAAACTATTATTAGCTTTTAACATACTTATCATTAAATTAAAAAAATTATTACTAAATTTTAAAAAATTTATAATTTAAATAAATTTGATGGTAAATTTTATAAAACCCGGTAGTAATTTTGTTAAATTTTAATAGTAAGTAATAATTATTCTATTCTGATCATTTGGAATAATTTCAATTTGTAAAGTTTTTTTATTGTAAATTTGCAAAACTTATTTTTTAAATGCAATTTTTCCTATATCTTAATTAAATAAGCATTTGTGAGTGCGTGTGTGTGTGTATATATATATATATTTCACACAAGTTATCATTTATTTTATATATTTTAATTAATTAGGAAAAACATATATTTTTTATATATCTGCATGCCTTAATTAGAAAAGAATATGATAATTTTAGCCAAAAAAATTAAAATTAAATTAAAGTGTAATAAATTTTCTGATTTTAAGAGAAGAAAATGTATATTTTAAAAGCAAAAGAAAATATATAATGTTGATAAACCTCAAAAAAAAAATTATTTAATTTATTTTAGTTTTTATTAGCTCACCAAAATCAAGAGTAAAAATGCGATTGCTATTATACAACAAAAAAATAAAAGAAATAAAGCAACATGAGAATTTAAAAAATGAAATAAATTATTGGTTTTGCTAGTCTTTTATTTTAATAAATATATGGAGACAAAAATAATTAAAAATATTAAAAGACTAAATTGAAAGAGTCATATTTTAATTTTAATGAGATATATTTAAATTAATAAAAGGTATTTTAGTTAAAATTTTTAAAATTAAACTATAATAGAATTTTGATTTTAAAGGAAAAAATATATTTGTTAAAAAATAAAAAGAAAATCCATGTAATTTTAGTAAAACTCATAAAAATTTATATAATTTTTTTTAATTTTTATTAGCTCATAACAAAGGAATAAGAATGTGACAGCTATTACAGAACAAAAAATAAATTAAATAAAGCAATACTTCTATTTTTATTAGCTCACGACAAAATGAATAAGAATGTGAAATGTGACAGCTATTACACAACAAAGAATAAATTAAATAAAGCAACTTGAAAATTTTAAAATAAAATAAATTATTGTTTGTTTTAGTCCTTGATTTTAACAAATATATGGAGACAAAAGTAGTTAAAAAATATTAAAAGATTAAACTGAAAGAGTTATATTTTGAAAGATTAAATTGAACAGTTAATTATCTTTTAAAATACAAATAATAATTTTTTAAAAAAGATATTACAATAATGAAAACATAGAGAAGGACTATACTTGCCGCGCGAAGACTTCGGCTTTTCAAGAAAAGTTGTCTATTATTTGTGGCTTATTCATGGATGTATGTGGTAAAGTTCTCTGAGTTTTCATATTGCGCATTGATCCACTAAGTAGGGATAGAAGATTTAACTGCTAAATTAGATACAATAAAATAAAAAAAAATTATATAACTTAAAAAGCTTAAATTTGTATAAAAATATAAAATATTGAAAAAGTAAGAAGTTCACCCCTCATCCTTTGAATAATAAATTGGAAGTATAATTTCTCAAGATTTTGGAGTTCAGAGCAATCACGGTGAAGAGAATAGAATTTGCTTTTGAGTTTTGGCGTTCTGCTTCCAGCCTTCACGAATTCCGATTTCATCGTCGTAAATGAAGGGGACAATGTGAGAGGTCGAGGGTTAGTGAAACGATAAGATTTATTTTTAATTTTTAATTAATATAAATTTAAATAAATAGTAAAATAATTAAAAAATAAATGTTAATAATATCTATGTGTAAGATATTTATATAAAACTAATAAAAATATGAATTTCACAAAGTCAGAGTGAGAAGTGTGATTCTCATTCTAGTCTCTGAACTAACATTGAGAGATGTTCTCCCCCGTTCATGTTGCCATGAGAAAGAAATCCTCAAATTCTTTGAACAAAATAATCTCTACAAAAATTATCAAATTTAATAAATTTTTGTTATCCTTAAATGTGGTCGTCTTTTACTTAGTTATCGAGCTAAGATGATGTATAATGATTGTTATGTTTGGTAGATGACATATTATAATACTTGCAATTATTGCCATTCACCAAGGTAAAAATGTGATATCTCACCAACTAATAATAATAATAATAATAATAATAATAATAATAATAAGAATGTAATAGTTATTATGATTTGTGATGTTATTTTTTATGCAAAAAAATAATGAATTAAACAAACTATTTTGAGACTTTAAAAAATATAATAAATTACTGTCTTTGTTAGACTTTGCTTTTAACAAATAGATGGATAGACAAAAATAATTGAAAAAAATTAAATATCAAGTTAAAAAAATTATATTTTAAAATATCAAAATAAAAAGTTAATATTTTTAAAATTAAAATTAAATTTTTTTAAAACAATATTATAATGAAATCATAAAGAAAGATTACACCTAACACGTGAGGACTTTGGCTTTTCATGAAAAGGTGAGCTTTCTCATTGATGTATACGATAAAGTCTCTGACAGCTAGGCCAAAATACTCGGATCAATCGGGCAATGGATCGATCTTCTTTCAATTGAGAGGATCTGTCTTGGTAATATTTTATAAAACAGATCCTCTTCCAAGTTGCAAAATGGGAGGAGTGCTCCCTATATATTTATCTATATATATATATATATAGAGAGAGAGAGAGAGAAATGCTGGAAAGACTATTGGCAGGTTTCGTAACATAAGGAAGAGCGAAATATAAAAAGAAAATTTGTTGAAATGTTAATTTTATTTTTTAATTATTTTTTAATATTATTTATTAATTATTATTCAATCATTAAAAAACAAAGATATTATAAATATTTTTTATTAACAAAATTATTATTTTTATTTTCATTTTCATATCCAATTTTTTTATGTCTTGAAGAGGCCATAGTTGTGATGCTTAAAATTGTTTTCTGGACTCTCACTATCTCCATTTTTTTTTCAATATTTACAAAAGAGTAAAGGGTATTATCATATTAGCATTTAGAGTAAATTACAACTTTTTACCTCAATTTGACACATTTTTATTTTATTTTTTGGAGATTTAAAAGTTTACAATATAATACTTTTGCAGTTTATTCAATTAAAACCTTACTATTTATTTGATTAACTTTGCTCATGTATTGGCAATAAATTATTGATAGTTAATATTGTATAGATATTGAGGTGTTGATGATTTTTGCTTGTAACAATTGTTCAAAATATTAGTAACTATTATTATTATTATTATGATTATTATTATTAGTTACCAAATATTAATACATTAATGAAATATTACTAACTTATTTCAAAAGCCACTACTAATGCTATAATACTTTAAGTTCATACACTCCATATTATACAATTCAAGCATTACATATTCATTCAAGAGGGGTTTATATATTTAAGTACTTGAAGGTTAGCGTATGGGTATCGAGATTTGTTCAATTTTGTCCACGTGAGTCATTTAAATTTATCTCAACTCATTTTCATCCATGTCATACATATCGGAACTAATACCTCCCTATCCATCTCAAACATATGGGACAACATTGGTGAGAGGGCATGTATTTTCATACATGGATAATTGAGTACTTGGGAGGCCATATACATTATTCATGGTTTTAGAGACTATATGAACTCATCCATATCATTTCCTATCTATAACATATCCATTTAAGTCATAAACATAATCATTTAACTCATGCATCATGGGTTTGGAGCCATACCTACTAAAAACCAAATTTTGGTCTTGGGTTGGCAAGCAAGATTTCTAATATAAATTTTGAAATTTCATAATTAATTTTAAAAAAATTAAAATCAAGCAAACCATGTTATTCTAGAAAGCTTTGAATGTTAACTAATGACTAAAAATAATTCTAGATTAGTGTAGTAGCCTTTAACCTATAAAAATCGATGAAACAGTACTAGACGTCTAGCTGCATTATTAGTATTATCATGCAATTTCAAAAATTTGGTTCTCCCTCTACAGAGCTCCAAATGGGGTGATCTTAGTGGTTATGGAAAGTTTAGGGTGTTTAGTTTATGTTTATAAAGTATCATAAGTATTGGATTTCATTTGACTCACTTGTAACACAAAAATATAAACTGACCATATAAACAGTGCTGCTACCATATCAACAGAATTTTTTAACTTTTAAAAATCATAATAAATTCTTTAGAGTTCCAAATTTGGTGCTTTTTAGCTTTATGAAAAGCTATAAATAAGACCTACTTGTTGGCAAAATTTCATGGAAAAACTCATTTATTTGGTCAATTTGTAATTTAGGTCAAGATTTGGTCACTTTTAGCACTACAATCAGGTCAAAGAGACACCAAATGGTCTTCTTAACATACTATAGCCACTTGAGCTCATCCCATAGTAGAAACACAACCTAGGGAAGCCTCTCAAATGGTCCAAAATATCATAGAGATCAAACTTACCATGCCACTTGCGTTCATACCCAAACACATCATAGCACAAGAATGGAAAATTCTCACAATTCTATACATTTGGCTTCAAGATTCATATATACATCAAATATATATACATTCAAACTTGTTCAAATAGTTACATCTCATATATACTGTATGTATACATTCTTGATATCAATATATCCTTAAAACAACTATTCAGTTACTTCCTTGTTAAAGTATCATGCTCTAAGGCATTTGGTCTTCTTTCCTTAGACTTCTTGGCTCACCTAGACATGAATAAGCATATGGAAGGAAAGAGTAAGATTCAAAGAATCTTAATGGCTCTTAACCTTTTCAAACATACATAATGGATACATATATATGTCTAAAAATGTATGCATAACTTTCAAGCTACTAGTGAACATATATATTACATTTTTCATGTTCAAGAAATTTATACATAACATACATAGGCTCTCAAGGGCATTAATTTAGCCTCACTCATTTTTTCTAAGACTTTTAGATTTGCTTCACCCATATTCAAGGGAATTTTGACTAAATCTCATTCTTTTTAAGACTTTAGATTTTATTTCACCCAATTGTTGGGACTTTTAGTTCATCATCACCCTTGCTGAAGGACTTTTGGCATCACCATATCTATTCAAGCTAAAACACATTCATAAAACACATTTCAAGATCATCATAGTACTATGGCATATAGGCTGTAACATCCGGTCCCTCCGTAAACGTGAGAAACGCGATGTTTGATTTCTCTATAAACGTCAGAAATGGGCCAAATATAAAAAGAAGTCCTCGAAATAGAAGGAATTTAGGCCAAATAAAATTATGATAAAATTTTAAATATTAGAAAATGAGGATTTGAGATTTAATATGCCTAAAAATCAGAGCCAGAAAAGCCCAACAAATTTGTCGAAGAAAGTAAGGGCATTTTTGTAATTTTTGAAAAGTTTGGAAAACTCATAAAAGGGCTTTTAAAATAAAAAATTTGAGCTTTTCGGAGTTCTTAGAGGCCCTGAAAACCATGGGAACCCCTAGAACAGTTGAAACCCTTCCGGTGAGCGATTTCGGCAAAGGTTGACTAAAACTTTGATCGAACGATTCAGAATGGTTTTAGATCCTTTTTGAGTGATTCCAAAGACAATTCTTATGATTAAGAGCCTAAGAAATATGATAAAAAAGACAGCTTTCAAAAAGGAGTTGAAATGAGCCTAAAATAAAAAAACCAAGAATAGGGACTAAAATGCAAAAAGGAAAAGTTACTTTTTGCTCTCTTAAAACACGCTCCAGCCCTCCCCAAGCTGCACCAATGTTTTACCCATTTCTGAAACTGCTAAAAACTCCAGCCAAGGCATCATGTGGAAGGAGAAACAACAAAGGAGAAGAAGAAGCCTTGAATAGGTATGAAAGGGTGTGTTTTCTTCCTTTTGTCTTTACAATAAATATTCCCCTCCTTCTCCTCCATATTTCCATTGGTTCAGAATGTATTTTGATGCTATTTTGGTTCTGGTCTAGCAAGGAGAAGTTAGGATTAGAGGGAAGGCTTGGGTGCAAGAGGAAGCCACTTAGAAGAGCAAGAATTTAAGGTAGGTTCCCATTCCTTTCCATGGCTTTTCTTGCACTTCTTGCTTGTTCCCCTCCATATGAATTTCGTGCAACCTAGAGCCCATCCAAAGGGAGTTGAATTTTGACCATATCAATGGAAGAACAAGTGATTTAGAGTGTGGGAATTTAGAATAGACAAGTGGAAACAAAAAGGGAGCCTTAAAATTCAAGTTGGCACAACTTGGGGTTTTGAAATAAGTGATGAAATTTGATTTTTCCTAGAGGTATTCTAGCTTATGTAAGACATGGTTTGAGTCCCTTAGACCCCTAGGAAGTTACATATGTGACATTCCTTCCAAGAAAACAAAGCAAAGTTCAAGGACTTTTTTCATGATGTATATCTTGGCTATACAAGGTCTGATCACCTAGAGAGTGTTTTAATTTATTCTAAGCCTAGAATGGGACTTTTTATGATGGTAGAAGGTGGGAGGAACCCTTGGAAAAAATTTAGAAGCCATGGATTGAGAGATGAGGCAATGACTTCCATAATGTGACCTTATGAAACAACTTGTGTTTAGGCTTTTGTAAATGAATATGTAATGGCTCTAAGGACCTTAAATGAGGTCAAGAGGCCTAGAAATGAGAAGAGAATAAAGTCAAAAACTTGAATCACGATGGTTGCTTCAATAGGCAATTTATGGAGCGATTATGTGACTTATGGAACTAAGTATGTTCTTGAGAGTAAATTGAATGCTTTAGCTTGTTTCAAGAATATAATTGAGTATTATTCATGATGTTTAGGCTAAGGAAACTGACCCCACCTCAGTGTTCTTGTGGAACCGAAAAAGGGAAAGAGTAAGGCAAAGTAAAGCTTGCATAGATAACAAGGTAGCTCTCTCTCTTTTCTCCTATGCATGAATAAATGTTTACATTATTTTTGAATGTGTGTATGAATATTTTAAGCTATTAATTGTATTTTAGTATGATGCCTATGTTCCATGGAACCATAATATTGCATTATGTATTCAAATGATGCCTATAAATATTGCATTGGTTTGCTTGAATGTGGAGAGGCCAAAAACTTTCTATCTTCTGTGAGGATGAGCCAAGAACCCTTAGAAGTGGTTGAGACTAAGAGAAAGTCTTCCAAAAGCAAGGCTTAGTTCAAGGCCTTTGAGAAAAAGGGTGAGGCAAGTCTAAGAACTTTGAAGAAAGTGGGTGAGGCTAATCCATTCATTTAGCAAGCCTAAGTATGTTATGTGTGCTTTGTGTAAATGCCAAGAATATATTTTGCACCATTTTCTATATTGATATGCCATGCATGCATCCTTAACACTTGTATTACATTCTTTATGCATGATTGGATGGGACATGAGCTATTGGGATTCCTAGAATCTCACTCTTCCCTCCCCATTACTTAATATGCCTAGGTGGATCAAGAGGGCAAGGAAATGGGAGCCACCACACTTGGAAGCAAGAAGATTAGCAATGGAGTTGTAACATATTTGTATTATAGCCATATGGTTGTCACATGATGTATCTCCATAATGTATATGATGTATGGGCTTATGAATATTTGTAAAAGTATGGGTATATTGTATATGTATGAGAACTAGACCTATGTGAATGATATTTCATGAATTTGACTTAGATATGCCAAGTTATACAAGTATAGCTCTTGTGTATATCTTGGTGTGGATGAGTGACATTATGGAATCTGGGTTATTAGCCCTTTGAGACATGTTTGATAGAGTGTTTTAATGTTTTTCCACGTGCTCATGTGGCCATAGAATGAGAAGAGGTAAAAATAGACCCCTTGAAACCCCATATGAAGTTTAAAAAGAGCATTTTGCAATCTTATATCACAAACTGATCAACTGCACAAATTTCCTCATGAAATTTGGCATGCATGTAGAGCTCATCTAGAGATTTTTGGGAAGTTAGAGTGCAGAATTTTTAGAGGTCTATGGAATATTTGATGAATTTTTCAAATTAGGAATTTTTCTGATTTTGGTCAGTGTACTGTAGCTTTGGTCCAAAAATTCATCTGTGTCAAACATAGGGCAAATGAGGTCCAATGGTCCTGAACTTTTACATGGAGAAACTAGACATGCACAGTGAGCTATAGCAACTGGAAGAACCTCATTTGGAGGTCTAGAGAAAGAGAACTGAATTTGTGAAATTAGAACTCACTGTCAGCGACGCAGCAGGACCCTCAGCACTGTTCCATCGAGTTTCTCCACTTTAATGTCATTCTATGGGTTTGGCTCTATTTTTCCCTTAATGTAGACATCTTTATATTTCCAGATTGATATAGTTTACTTGATTTGGAGTTTTTTGAAATTAGTTATGAATTTTTAAAATCCATATCAGTAAGCTGTAGCATAACTCAAGGGCAGCCGGACCTTTCATAACTTTCGGTTGTCAAACACAGTACAGATAGGTGTTTCATACCTGTAATTATTTTTACCTTATAGTAGACATACAGAGATTTCTGGAAAGCTATAATTTGCCTCGTTTTTATTTTTTTAGAATTAATTATGATTTTCCAAAGTCTGCCCCAGAAAACTGAAAATTGGAACCCGTGGCAAAAATTCTGATATGTGTTCCAAACCTCCAAACCCGAGTTTCTTGACCTAAATGGCTATGAATCCGATATGTTTTAATATGTTATGGTCTAAGAGGAGTTGAGGATCAATTCATGGGCTTGGGAGTGATTTAATGCTGAGCTAGAGGTTCTTAGTAGTGTGCTTCCCATTGTTATGTGTTGTATGTCCAAGTAAATTGTGTAAAAAGTTCAAGTAGCGCAAAATGGACCTCAAGAGCTTATGTAATGATATTATTGATTTGAATGAATGTTGTATGGATATTATATGGACAAAATTGCTTAAACCAAAGTGGGATTGAACCGTGTGGGTTTGTTTATGTGATTTTGGTTCATATGCTACGTTTTGTGTGCAAGTCTGGTGTTTATTGCTTGAATGCTATGATATGAGTTTCTTGGGGTTAAGAGATGACATAGGCAATAGCTAGAAATATTTCTCATGGCATAAACATACATATACACATTCAAAGATAAGAAAACATCTAAAAAAATGCATAAGAGAAATGTTAGAGAGTTACCTTGGAACAATTATGCACACTTTTCTCTTGAAATTCTTTCCTTTTTTGGGCAAGTTCATAGAATTGGGTTGCACTTGATTCTCTTGCCCTACACACATTAAATGAATCATGTTTAAGTCATTGGAACAAGCTTTAGTTTCTCACAAGTTTTATGCTATGCTACTTTCTCACATAACCTCATTATGGATCCATTCAAGACACAATGAAGCAACCTTTGGATTTCATGATCTTGGCTCCCATTTCTTACTCAATTCTAGTCTCTTGACTTCATTTAGACTCCTTAGAATCATCACAAATTCATTCTAAGAAACCTAGTTATAATTTGCTTCTTTATGTCTCATTATAGTGCCTACACCTCAATCTCACAATCCATGCTTTCTAAATTTTTTTTCAAAACTTCCTTTGATGTTCTTCTATCATATTTAGTCTCATTCTAATCTTAGAACAATTTAAAATACTTTCTAAGTACATGGTTATATTTTGGCCGAGACATAGAGGAGTTTGTGCACCCATGGACTTTTGCAATTCTTCTTTAGGGACTTGGTACATGGGAGGCTTTCTAGGTATCTTAGGAACTCATACAAATTCTCGCATAATCCAAAACATCCTTAGAAAGGTTTAGATTTGGCTAGGTGTCTTGAGATTTCTAGGTTTCTATTCTTGAATTCTATTGCCTCTCTTTTAATTCCATCAGCATAATCTTAATTCTCATACTCTAAAACACATGTTCTTCCCTTGATATAGTCAAAATTCATCTCTCTCTAGGTGGGCTAGATCTGACCGAGATATGCCTAAGAGAAGAAGACAAGATAAAGCAAGGAAAATCCATAGTTTCTTACCTTATTTACTAGCTTTTCAAAACCTCTTCCACTTGCTTCCAAGCTCCCTTTCAATTACTCTCTTCTTCCTTCTGAATCAAACCTAAATCAGTCTCAAAATAATCAACACAATTATAAAAGAAGAGAGGAGGAAGAGGAGAAGAGGTTTGGTGAGGGAGAAACTATAAAAAGCTATGAATTTCTTACCCTTGTTGCTTGGTTCTCTACTTTTTCTCTCCCTCTCCTTGTGCATTCTCCTTAGCTCTATTTCAGACTAACAAAATCGTGGCTAAGGGTTGAAACAAGTGGCTAGAAATTTAAAAAGCCAAAAAGGTAAAATTAACACACTTTTTAACTTATCATTTTAGTTTCTAAACCATGGTTTGTCCGTTTGACCTCATTTTAACTCCTTTTTTAGCACCGTCTTTTCTATCGTAAAATTTAGGTCCTCTAACTTATAAAATGACTTTGGTTTTACCCAAATTAGATTTGAAACTATTTTGAATCGTTCAATCAAAGTTTCAATCAATCAATGCCCGAACTCGCTCATTTGAGGAGTTTCAACTGTTTTAAGGGTTCCCATAATTTTTAAAGCTTCTGAGAACCTTAGAAAGCTCAAATTTTTCATTTAAAAAACCTTTTTATGAGTTTTTTAAATTTTTTAAAAATTACAAAAATACCCCACTTTCTTTCACAAATGTTTCTAACTCATCTGGCTCAATTTTCAGGATACCTCTGGCCTTGTATCCTCATTATTTGAGATTTATATTATTGCTCTGATTTTATTTAACCTCATATCATAGTATTTGGGAGACTTGTTTTAATATTTGGTGCATTTTGTATATTTACAGAGAAAACGAATAATATGTTTCTCATGTTTAGGAAGGAACCGAATATTACAAATGCAATGAGTATTACTAACATGTATTAATGCACTTAATTTCTCTATACACATGGTAAACTTTGCCTATAACAATCACAATTATTGGTTGCAATAATTACACCTAAACTAATTGACATGTTTGGCGAGGCAATGAAAAAGAAAAGAAAATAAAATTTTGTTGAAATGTCAATTTTATCTTTATAATTATTATTCAATAATATTTATTAATTATTATTTAATTATTAAAAATAAGAATATTATAAGTATTTTCTATTTACAAAATCATCTTTTTTATTTTTATTTTTATTTCTATATTTAACTTTTTACGTATCAAACAAAAAAAAACTCTTTTTCATTTCATTTAATAAAACCCGAAAAAGGTAAAAGTCCTCCCTTACATTGAATTTCTAACTCCAACGTGCTAGCTTTTCTTTATTTTAATTCATCCACAACAAGAGCAATTAACTCTAATGCAAAAGAGCATTGAATCAGGACATCTTTAAATGAAGGCGCCAAATGATTTTGTAGTCCTTTTTTTTTCTAAAGATTTAATGACAGCCAACAATTTTCAATTAAGAGATTAAAAGAATATTCTATTCAAACAAAATATTTTATAGTGTAGCATTTTAAATTATAAAAAATTATATTACATTCCTAATTATTTATTGTATTTAAACACAGTGTGCTAAGACTCTGCAGTAGAAACAAATCGAAGTAGGATGCAAGAAGCAGTAAGATAGAAACAAACAATGCCTAATAATATATAAGTGGAAATGAGTTGGTATGCTAGTTCATTATCAAAGAAAACAGAAAGATAACGGAAAAGAGGATCTCATAATATTAATTAGGATATAACTGCCTAACATGAAAGTCAGAATCCATTTGAGCGTGTTGGTATCATGAAATATAGTAAGGACTCATTTGGTTCAAAGATGCAATTTCTTTTTTTGTAATATAGATCATATTTTTGCAACAATTATTTAATAATATTTGTTTATTTTATTACTTAAAAACATAAATATTATTTTTTGTTCCACTTACCCACTTTATATATTTTCTTTCTCCTTATATTACTAATATTCTGCCAATCAAATGGCCCTTTAAAAAAAAAGGAAGTTGCCCATGTTACGTTTGGAAGACTTTTTTCCCCCAATGGAAACATTTGTCCCCATGCATAGCTATTCTACAGAATGAAAAGTATGATAAAAAGACTTTTTTCCCCAAATACTTTTTATAACCAAATAAAAAAGACTCTTTTAATAATTTTTTCCTTTAGGGGTAGTTTGATCTTTCACTCTAATTTCTTTTTCATTTCTATTCTATTTTATTCCACCAAACATCAAAATAAAAAAAAAATATTTTTCTCTATATCATATCCAACATGATTTTAATTCTCAAGATTTTATTTTATTTTCATTTTTATTCTTTTTTTTTTAATTTCTGTAAAAATCATTCCATCCTACCAAATTTGTCATTAGCTTTGTAAGTATTGCAATATTTATCTTTATAACCCAAAATAAAAGAAAGACTAGATACCTAAGACTTGACTTTCAAAAAATATAAATTCGGTACAGCTTAAAGAATTAATTAATTAAACCAGCAAAGCAACCAAACAGAAAAATTGCCTACCTTTTCAAAGAAACTGGAGTATTAAGCACATTTAACTAATTCAAGTTTAGCCAATTAAAAGTAATCATTATGAGTCAATAATAACATTCTATATGATAAAAATATCATCCACACAAATAATTTAATAAGCAATAAAAAATTTTATATGGTAAGATATGAGTAAAAGTTCTCTAGTCTTGTGAAATTTACAGAAGTAAAAATGAATTTTTTTAAAATTTTTGAATTTAAATATCTTTAATTTCAAATCTTGAATTATAATTCTTCCTAAAAATAAGTTGAATATTTAGTAGGCATGCCAAGATGGACCAAGGCTTTCCTTTCTAAATCCTTGCACAATTCTCAACACTCTCAAATTTAAAGATAAAAGCATTACTCTTCATATCCAAAATCTCCAATCCCTCTTGAAGATTCCAACCATTTCTAATTATTCAAATGACAATAGTTTTCTCTAACGCTCTCTTAGACACAATTCTCCTCCCCTAATCCAAGGAAATTCAAGCAAAATTACTTTCAAAACCACCATCCTCACCTTCAATCTCCATTTCCATCCAGCTAGACTCAAAAAAAGTAGATTATAGTAAGGAAGAAAGACCTTCATAGAAGGAAAAACGATGAATCTCACAAGGGAGATAGTCTCAAAGCTCTGACTAGAAGGGGAGAGACCTTTACAACATTTTTATTGACTTCTTTAGCCTATTTGCATTTTGCAAATTAATATGGAACTTATAATCAATTTGTTTGCATTAAGGTGAAAGAATTAATGTGCTTAGTCTATTTTAAGAGAAAATACACTATATCTTTTATTCTTTTGAAGTTTTCAAGAAAAAATAGTAAGATCATGAAAAGGGTCCAAGTTTGTCACAATTTGGTCACTCTTCGAAATTTATGTGGTAATTTATGTTTTGCTTATGTATTCTTTTGAAATATAACCCAAATATGATAAGACAATTGAAAGCTTAGATTGCGTTGGAATGTTGACAAATTTGATGTCATTGATCTTTGCCATATTTTGTAGGCCTATTGATTTTTTTTTTTGTAAAAAATACAAATTATTGAAAAATATAAGATAGATTTCTAGTTTTGATGTGGGGCAGATTTCAAGCTTAGGTGTTGAAAAGAATATAGGCCTATGGATCTCTATTATTCCATTTTTAATTTTGCCCTATGCTATGAATTTTATTGTGGAAAGAGTTATGTGACTAACCAAGATAGATAAATTAGTCATGACTATATCTTTTTAGAAGAATTAATGGAAAGTATTTATGATAATGTTTGAAATCCTTTATAAAGAGAAGAGTATCACATTACAATATGACTTTTAGAAATTATGTGCACAATTCAAATAATAAAATGTTAATTGTTCTCCTTCCCTAGTTAAGAGAAGAAATTCATCATAATCGGTTCAACATCCTTATACACATTTTATTTTCAATAGGGCTTGCTAAGCCTTTGTTGCAGGTAGTTTTGTTAGGAATCTATTTGTAATAAACCAACAAAAATGGGATGATGATAGAATTAGAAATAATTTATTAATATAAAATAAATTATCTTAGAATAGAAAATATTAACTAATTAATATGAATTAAATTTAGATCTTAAAAATTAACTTATATAACTACTTGAATATTTGTTTTATATTAAATAGAAATCTTTTATATCTTAAAATCTCTAGATAAATTATTCTTGTTCAACTCAAATATTTATAAACTTTTATTTAAATACTTGATCCCAAAAATAAATTTTCATATATCTTATTCTGATCAAAACAAGAAAAAACTTAGTTTTTTTTTTTTTTCATTTTCTTCTTTTCCTCTTCCCTAATGGTACATCATGTAACACCTTAACTTCTAGCTCATACCCATCATGCCTTACATACTCATATACACATGCTAAGCATACAAGGAAGATCATTCACTCTACCCCTACTTTTGGTGTTCCTTGTACATGGCATTATGCATGGGTAGATATCCACTTTAATGTCACATGGACCGGGTGAGCTCTTTCTATGCATCTTCATGCTTAATTGCACTATTAAGACTGATTTCAATCCCAAAAATATGCTTTAAACCCATGGAAAGCAAAAAGGGATATGAGACATGCAATTTCGTTTTCAGCAGATTTGGCTTCATTTCTGGGCTGAGTTTGGAAATTCATAACTAAATACAGAAAAATAGAAAACACATGATCTCGATCATTATAGAAAGCTTAAGATGTCTAATTCATTCTAAAAATATGTATAAGTCTCAAAATCTCACATATCATGTGTTTGACACCCGAAATCGTCTACTGGTCAGAGGGGATTCTGTTACTGTCACAGTTTACTAATATGGATTTTGAAAATTTCTAACTAATTCCAAAAAAATCCAATGCTTACAAACGATATCACTATGGAAAGATGTGGATGTTAGCTAGAGAGAAAAATATTTCTAGATCAGTTCATCAAGCCAAACTCCCAGAAAACGATGAAACAGTACCTTGGGTCTGGTTGGGTGACTGATGCTGGATAGAGACTTCGAAATTGCATATCTTCCTATCTAGACCTCCAAATGAGGTGCTTCCAGTTCCTACAAGTCACTGTGACCATCTAGTTTCTGTGTATAAAATTTTGTAGCCATTGGACTACTTTTTCCCCTCGGATGACACAATTTTTAAACTGACCAAATGAATAGTATTTTCTGAAATCCGAATTTCTGATGCCAACTTTGAAAAATCATAGAAAATGCTATAGACCTCTAAATGACTTGATCTTTAGCTTTCCAAAAATCTCTAAACAAGATCTAGTCACATGTCAAATTTCAAATCAAGAGGAGGTCATTTGGTCAACTCTTGACATCAAGTGCAAAAAGGCCATTTCCTTGTTTAAAAGGGGGGCTCATGGGATCTAATCTTAGTTCTTCTACCTTTGGGACTCTTGAGCACATGAGAAAGCATCTATAAGAGCCATCAATCATGGCTTAAGTGTCTAACAACTCAGATTGGAGAAACTCACTACCCCATACCCACTTATGCACTCATGTGGCCTATACTAACATTGAGCTTTTCATAATCAAGACTTGCTTCTTGATTCAAAATGGATCTCATTCTCATATATATATATATATATCATAAATACATTGATTTGTAAACATTCATAGAGGCTACATCATATACATTATTAATTTACATCTCTTGTCTCATATACAACATATTTACAAGAAGCTCTTTTACAATTTTTCATTAATCTCTCTAGCTTCAAGCTTGGTGGCTCCCATTTCTATTCTCACTTGGTCCACCTAGCATGTTTGGATGGTGGAGAGGGAGGGTGAGATTCAAAGAATATCAATAGCTCATCTCTCATTCAATCATACATATATAACATGCAAACAAGTCTCACCATGCATGTATGGCATGTTAGCATATAAAATCATAATAAAAGCATTTAAAACATTTGAATTGGCCATGCATAAAAGAAAGACATTCTCAACATGTGAGTAGGCCATACATAATATTTAGAAGCTTGCCAAGTACATGGATTAGCCTCACCCACTCACTTGTAGATTTTAGACTTACCTCACCCATTCTTAAGAGGTTCTTGGACTCAACCCTTACTCTTTGGGAGTCAACCTCACTTTTGAGAGACTCTTTACTTTGTCTCAACCAACTTGAGGGTTTGGCCCATCCTCACCATGGTTAAAAGGTTATTGGCTTTTCCATTCCTTAAGCAAACCAAAACAATCACCTAAATCATCATTTTAATTCATAATGTATCATCATGCTAACACACTTCTCATGGCTCACATCATACATACACACAAGTAAGACAATGTAAACACATAATTATGCATGAGAGAAGGTGGAGAGAGCTACCTTATTGGCTAGTCACAAATTTCTCTTTCAACTTGTCTCCTCCTTTGTGGATTTCACAACCACTTCTAGGTAGGAGAACTTCTCTTGGGCTTAACCACACAAGAAGCATAGAATTAATTCTTTAACACTTGATTCACAAGCTAGGGATCTCTTCCTATCAACCCTACTGAGCATGTCAAACTAAGGTTCTTTCTCTCACTAGAATCCATTAACTATCCTTTCTCTACTTTCAAGCTTTCAAACTCTTGAGAAGGGAAAGCAAGGAAGAGAAGACTACATAACTTCTAACCTCCATCAAGAGTGGTCTTCCACTCTCCTTCTTCTGAACCAAGCTCAAAACCTAACTACTTTAACTACTAAAACCATGGAAAGAGAGGGTAAGGGGAGACGAGCAATATACTAAGAGAAGAGCTATGGAAATTCTTACCTTTCTTGTTCTTCCTTCCTCTTCTAAGCTTCTCTCTCTCTCTTCCACCCTTTTCTCTCTCTTAAAGTGAGCTTGAGTCGGTTAGAAGAAGAAAGGAAAGATTTGGAGGCTTTTAAAAAGTCAAATTCTCTTTTTCTCGCTTTTCTGGACTTCCCTCGCTATAGCGAGCCATCGCCCTCGCTACAGCGAGCTCGTGTCTGTTCCAAATCTCTGTCTTCGTTATGACGTCGCTACAGTGAGCTACTCTCTGGATTTTGTATGGGATGCTCGCACGCCATAGCTAGAAGCATTTTCGCATTCTCGCTATAGCGAAAAGACATTCTCGCTATAGCGAACAGGTGTATTCGCTATAGCCGGGTTGTGGCGAGCAGACTTAGAAATTTTCAGCCTTTAAAAATTTTCAGCTTTTCTTTTCCTTTTCTTTTCTCTTTTCTTTTCTTCTTCTTTCTTTTTCCTGGCTGTTACACATCACACTTTTCATCCATCATATACAAAGCCTCATTAACATTCTTCTTCCAACATAAACACAACATCATTGTACATGAACTCACAGTAGTATTCTTTTTTCATCTAAAAGTGTAGCGTCTTCCATTCGTAAGAGAGAACAATGTCGTGATTGCTTTATTTGGAATTTTTCCAATTGAAACTTTTAGATCTTCATTTTTTCAAATTTAGTTATTGATGAAGCTTGAAATTTGAGGTTTTTAGTTCTAAATTTTAAAGTGTGAAATTAATATATCTATTCTTTAATTCCAAACTCCAAAATTTAATTTCTAAATTAAATTTAAATTATGGAAGATTAATTGGAAAAAAAATTAGATTGAGAATTAGTAATGATGATAAGAAATTTTGATTATATTTTGGGTTTTAGTTATTATAATTTGCATTTAGTTAAATTAATATTATGGGCTATTAATAGAATAGTTGTTAATAAATTTATGTTTAACATGATTTTAGATATTGTTGAGGATATCTTATTAACCTAGTTTGTGCTTTGAATCAATAAGAGAAACTTATATTATTGGTCTATATTGGTGAGTGTATAAATAGCAATATGACACCTTTCGTTTGAACTTTAATTATATATTTTTTGCATAAAATATCATTTTAAATAATTCTTTTTCTATTACTATAGGAAAGAAAATCTTAAATTTTTAAATATATTCAATTATAAAATATATTGTAAATAATAATGAAAATTTACGAATATGTGATATGTGAATAGTGATGTTCTCACAAATACAAAGTGTAGATGATGGAAAAGTTCTTAATATATTATTATCTTTTCTTTTTATACCATAAATTTTTATTTAAATTTATTTATTTATTTATTTATTTATTATTGTTATATATATATATATAATATCTATCTTATTCTAGTATTTCTTATATAATTTTCTTAAAGTTGATTTGTTTTTAATCAATTGGTAATTATAATAAATAAATATATATATATGAATTTTTTTTATTTGTAATATAATTTATATTATTATTGATTTGTTTATGATATAGTATTTATTGACATTATTTAAAAAATAATGGTGTTTTTATAATAAAGTGATGAGAATGGTAAATTATTATTATTTTTTGTCTTATATTTCTATTAAGGTATTTTTATTTTTATGATAAGATTTATTATTAAATTTATGTTTTTTAATATATTTTTAAATCACTTCTTTAATTAAAATTTGATTTTTGTATTTATTTTTTAAACGTATTTATATTTAGTGCGACACTTAAGGAGAGTACTTCTTTATCCTTGATTACACTATAAAAATCTAAGTCTTACATTAAATTGTATGAGATACTTAGTATGTAACTTATAAAATTTGAAAACTTAGGTTTTACATCGAGTAGTATGGAATTTCTAGTGCCATGCTTATGAAGACAATTTTTGCCTTTAACAACACTTTTAAGGATGGATCATTTACATTCCCTTGAATCCTATTATTAATCTATATTGTATATTTTAAAAAAGTATTAAATGAGATATAGTGTGAACTTCATTACCATTAGTAAGGAGAACAACATGGATGTACATAATTCAATTGAAATGTGATGAAAGGCACAAAGACATTATAAAATGTCGCAAATAGTCCATTGGCATAAGAAATTTATGAAACAAAGTGCAACAGCATTAAAATATAAAATAAGTAAAGTAAAGTGACATTGAGATGTGAAATAAGTAAAATGTGGTGGCACTAAAATGTGAAATAAGTAAAGTATAGTGTTATTAAAATGTAAAATAAATAAGTGTAATGACATTGTGAATAATAGCGTGATATGTCCTCTCACACTATGTTCATCCAACAAGATTTTATTTATTTGTCTTTAAAATCTATGTTTTTTGCAATCAATTACTACTTGAATGAAAGTATTTATTTGATTTTTAGATATTATGAATTGATATTTCATTTTATTGATTATGTTACTCGAAATGTGGTTGTTTTCCCTTCTAAACACTTTGTTATTTATGCACTTATTAATTCAATGGTAAACTCATCCCACTTCTTATGCTTTTTTTAAATAGATTAGCAAGTAGTGATGTGAAGTACTCTAAGACTAGCATACCTCATAGATGCATTAGGTAGGCTCCTTACCATGTGTTTTGGTGATGTATAACATCATGACATCGTGGCTACTAGGTGTTTAGCTAGATAATGTAATGTAAGAGTTATAGTTATTTTAAGTCGCTTATTTTATCTTTCTTTTTTACTTTGAAAAAAGTATTAACTGTTGGATTGAAGTTATTTGTACAGATTATAAAGTATCCATGCTATAGGGGGTTTGCTAGATTCTAGGCAACCCAAAGTGATTTTGTGAAATAAATTATGTATTTTGATAGTAGGATATAGATTTTGGGATCTTCCTAGTCTTATCATTATCAAATGAAGGTTTTTTTCCTTTAGTGTTTGCTTGGCTAAGTTAGCTTTGTGTTGTCTTAGTCTATATGTTGGTTACAGCCAGAGATTTGAGTCATGACAAAGTTGGTATTAGAGCTTAAGTTTGTTTAGCTTCTAGTAAGCCACAAGATAGGAAAGTAGTAGAATCTTGTTTGTAATTGTATCTTTGGCCAACATAGCTTACATGCTGGAACTACTATCACCTAATCCACATCTTAGAGTCATGTGTCATAGTTTGTCATGTTAATCTTGTTTGATTCTCAAGATTCCTAGTTAAGTAGTCTGTGGAGGAAGGATCACTAATGGTGTTAACTTTTTGAAATAGTTATCTTCTTTTATTATCCTTTCAGTTACTAGGTAGTTTAGTTAGAGTCCTATTTTAATTTAATTACTTAGTTTTAAGAGTATTATTATGTTTTGAAAATATTTGCATAAAAAAGTTTGTTCCCTTAGGTAACTATTCAAATATTTGTAATATGATATAACCTCCTAATTCACATGCATACAAGCTATAGAATCAGCTATTGTTGATCCGGTTAATAGTAGAAATGGATTACTTAGATATGTTACAAGTTCTTACTCAAGGTGACTAGTAACAAGTGGTTGGGTATTGATAATATAATAAAGTGATAAGGTTAGATAAGGATTTGATATAACATAATATCAAAGGTAGAATAAGCATTTCAACGATGAATAGATTGGTGATAAAGACAAGTTAGTAATAAAGAATAGTCATTACAATGAGAAACAAAATATATGTTATAACCATCAAAATTTAGTTGTTGAACAATATTGGATAGAGGATTAATCAATAAGAAGTATTTTGGATAGTAAAAGCTTAGTGATTGAACAGTGTTACCTTTAGTTGATGAATAAATATTGGTCAAGGACAACTTTAGTTGATAAGCAATGATTGATTAAAGTAAACTTAGTTGATGAATAATGTTGGTTAAATATAGTAGACGCTTAATGGCTGAATAGTGGTTAATTACGAGCTTAATTGATAAATACTAATAGCTTATGGTTAATTGAAGATAGCAGAAGTCTAGTAGTTGAATAGTTAATAAATAGCTAATTATAAGCTCAATTATTGTTTATGAATATTGTAAGCTTACTCAATAAATAATGATGAAAAGTGTGGATTAAAGTTGTTACAGGATGGCACATAGATTATGCAAAACCTAATTGATTGAATTAGTAAACAATAGTGTCAATTCAAGATAACCTAATGCCTTTAACAAAGGAAAACAAAACCAATCAATCTCCTAAAAAGTAAGAAAAAGAAAAGAAAGAAACAAACTTGCACTTGGAAAGAGGAAAATAACTAAATCCTAGCAAATCTAGTTGCAATTCAATGCAAGAACATAGGTGTGAGGTGTGAGTTGGTGATAAGCATAACTTTTGAGGTTGTTAATAACAGTTAATTGTTCTTAAAAGGTTTGATTAGGCAAAGATTAGTCTACAGAGAGATTTAAGCTCGTATAATATATAGATAAGCCAAAAGATTGAAGAATAGGGACGTAATTTTAGTTAAAGATGTATGGTAAAATAATTTTGAAAAAGATGCAATGTGGCAAGCCAAAGAGACTATATGTAAGAAGTACATATCTCTGACTCATAGGGTAAGTGACCTACTAAAAATTCAAGAACAGGATATTAAGAGTGGAAGAGAATGTAATAATTAAAAAAAAGTGATAATAATAATAATAAATTGAAAATAATCTATCAATGCTAAATAAATTATCTTAAGATAGAAAATAGTAACTAATTAATTTGAATTAAATTGTAAAGCTTAAAAATTATCTTATGGAATTACTTAGATATCTGTCTTATACTTAATAAGATTTTTTTATATCTCAAGATCTTCAAATAGATTATCTTTATTAAACTCAAATATTTATAAGACTTTCTTTAAATACTTAAGCCTAAAAATAATTTTTCTTATATTTTATTCTAATCCAAATAGGAGAAAACTTAGTTTAACTTTTTTCTTTTTTCTCTTTCCCTCTCCTTGGCACAACACATTTTTCATCCACTATATACAAAGCCTCATTAACATTTTTCTTCCAACCAAAGTGTAACAGCATTGTATATGAACCCTTAATAACATTATTCTTTCATCTAAAAGTGTAGCATCTTCCATTTCTAAGAAATAATATCATGATTGCTTTATTTGCATCTTTGCTACTGGAAACTTTTAGATCTTCCTTCTTTCAAATTTGGCTATTGATGAAATTTTGAATTTGGAGTTTTTAGTTCTAAACTTCAAGTGCAAAATTAACATATCTATTCTTCAATTCCCAACTTCATAAGGTAATTTCTAAATTCAATTTAAATTATGGAAGATTAATTTGAAAAAAAAAAATCTAGATCTAAGATTAGTAATGATGATAGAAAATTTAGATTAAATTTAAGGCTTTAGTTATTATCATTTGTATTTAGTTAAATTAATATTATAGGGCATCATAGGATAGTTGTTAATAAATTTATACTCAATATGATTTTAGGCATTATTAAGGATATTCTATCAATTGAAATTGTGTCTTGAGTCAA
Source organism: Erythrophleum ivorense (assembly GCA_026724425.1). Lineage (NCBI taxonomy): Eukaryota > Viridiplantae > Streptophyta > Magnoliopsida > Fabales > Fabaceae > Erythrophleum > Erythrophleum ivorense. The sequence goes on along the minus strand of JAIUCV010000367.1, from coordinate 620,383 downwards.
TAAAAAATAGCTACACTATTAGCCTTTATTGGTAAATGTGTAAATAATAAGGTAACATCTTTCGTTTGTACCTTAATTATATTTTTCTTATCTTAGATATTATTTTAAATAATTCTTATTCAATTGCTATGGGGTAGCAAATATTAATCTTTTGAATCTATTCAATTACAAAATATAGTGCAAATAATGGTAAAAATTTACCAATATGTGATATGTGAATAGTGGTATTCTTATAGGTAGAAAGTACAGATGATGGTATAACTATTGATATGTTATTCTATTTTCTTTTTATATTGTAAACTTTTATTTAAATTTTTTCCTTCACTATATTTATTGTCTATCTTATTCTAATTTTTTAATATAATTTTTTAAAGTTAATTTTTTTCTAACTAATTGGTAATTATAACACACACACACACACACACACACACACACACACACACACACACATACATCTTTGAGTTATGTTTATTTTTAATATTTTTTTTATTATTTATTAATCTATTTATGATATAGTATTTATTGACATTATTTAAAAAGTAATGATATTTTTCTAAGTAAAGTAATGAGAATAGTGAATCATTAATTTATTGTCTTATATTTCTACTAAAATATCTTTATTTTCATAATGAGATTTATTTATATAAATTAACTTTATATTTTTTTTGTTTAATATACTTTTTAAATCACTTTTTTAATTAAATTCTGATTTTTTTAAATTTTTTAAAATTATTTATGCTTGGTGTGGTATTTAAGGAGATTATTTCTCCTTCTTTAAATGTGCTATAAAAACTTAAGTCTTACATTAATTAGTATGAAATGCTTAGTGTATTATTTATAAAATTTGAAAACCTAAGTTCTATATTAAGTAGTATGGGATGCCTATTATGTCATACCATAAAAGAATATACACACATCCTAAGCCATCTTCATTTTATAACAACATTTACTCATATCATTATTGTTGGCAGTGAAAATTTATGTTATAAAATTACTGATTTTCTCTAATTATGCATAGATAAATAATTTCATCATAGAAATTTCCACACTCAAACCAAATAAGTTTTTTTGGCTTAGGATGTCATAAAAAGAAGCTTAATTTTGGATTTCATTGCATATGCTTCAAAACACCACTTTTGCGCATATTAGATGTCAAATTTTGAAAACTTATAACTTGAGTTACAAAACTCTAAATTATGCAAATTAAGTGTTTACAAAAACTTTAAGATGTGAACTATATGTTGCAAAAATTTTAGACAAAAAAAATTTCATTTGGGCCATAAAAATCTAATAAAACGGTGATTGTCATTGTGAAACAACCATAATTAGAACCTTGAAATTCTAGGATGCATAACTTTATCTATACAGCTCCATTTTACACAAACTTGGTGGCTATGGAAACCTTTTAATGCTAACTATATGTTTATAAAATTATATGAGTATAAGAGTTTATTTGACCCTTCAAATGCACAAAATATTAGAACTGAGCATATGAATAGTATCAGGGACTAATCTGTATAGTTCAGTCAATTTTGGAAATTAATAAAATATTTTACAAAGATCTAAAAATTATGTTCTTTAGTTCTACAAAAAACTCTATATGAGCTCTAAGTGGTTGGCAAATTTCAACCAAAAATTCGTTTGTTTGATTAAATTTTGGTTTAAGAGTAGTTTATGGCTCAAAGATGGTCATTTTTGGTCCTTAATGATCTAATTTGAACCACTTAATGGCAAGTTTTCATTTGAGCATGTTTTAAATGATGAACATAACATATATAAATGATCCAACATGTCTTATAAGTCATGAAACTCAAATTCACTATTCCACTTGCCAAAATACACATAAGCATCATGGAACTCATATGGTCAAAACTTATGGTATTACATATTTACATTCAAAATTAGTTTGTACATTACGATCTCATGCTTTTGGGTATGTGAGGATAATTATATCTCCAAAAATACCTATACATTCATGTGTATTTAAGAACATACACTACAACTTAAATCTATGTCAAAGTAATGCTTCTTAAGCTCTTTGCTCACAATTCTTTTTTCCTCAAGAATCACTTAAATATGGTTAGAGAAAATATGAAAAAGAATGAGATTTAAAAAATCTCAATAGCTCATTCATAATTCAAGCAAGCATGCATTGCATACCAAAGGTCAAGAAAAGCAAGCATGCATGTCAAACAACCATACATCATTCAAGGGATCCCATGGTTCCAACACGAACAAAACAAGTTTTAAAAACTTTTGGTCTAACGTCATCTATTAATTAGGGATTCTTGGTTTAGTTTCACCCTTATTTAGTGACTTTTGACTTAACCTCACCCACAATTGACACTTTTGGTCTAGTCTCACATTCACTTAGGGACTTTTGGCCTCACCCCACCCAATCCAAAGGACTTTTGGCATAACCTTACCCATTTGAAACCAAACTAATTCCATATGCACCAAAATGCCATGCCATTTTATGTAAGAATTAAGTAATTAATTATCATACATTATTAACAATCCATACATATAAGCAATCGAAGACATTCAAGTAACCATTATATACAAACAAGAATAAATGAAGAGCTACCTTTATGTAAGAACTCAAATTAGCTTCCTTTTAGTTCTTAGCTTATCTTATCGACTTCACACCACTTGAGGGAGGTTATATTTGCTTGGTCTAGATACATCAAATGAAGCAAAAAATGTATTAATGGAACCATATTCGGACTCATGTAACCCTTATATAACTAGTTAAAACTTTAGATCTCCATATGGGTTTCATTTAGTAGTATAATGAAGCAACACTTAAAAATTAATATGTTGGCTCCAAAATCTCACGTTATATAAGTTGTATGACTCCATCAAAATTCATTAGAGTCATCATAAACCCAATTCAAGAAATCTAGTGTCAAGTTGCTTCTTTATATATAATGGAACCCTAAATTTTTACCCTTTAAAATAAGGCTTCTAAATTTAAACAAATAATTCTTTTAGTGTTTATAATTCATATTTAGACCATTTATAACTTTGGAATCAAAGAAAACTTTTTTTAGGTACCCTAGACAAGTCTTAGTCGAGACATGTACCAAGATAATCTTATGTGGAGTTTTGTTTATTTCTAGATTAGCACATATAAAGCTTTCTTGGCTTCTTCTTAGCTTAATTATACTCTTACATAGGTTGAAATATCATTTTAAAGTTTCATACTTTCTAAAGTACAATCAAATCCCTAGGTTTCAATTCTTGCAACTTATGGCTTTCTATTTGATTCTTTTAGTTCCATGTTAATCTCCATGCTTCAAAACCCTATTTCCTATCAAGTTTAAGCCAAGACCAAGCTCCCTCTAATTTTCCTTTAGTTAGTCTGAACCAAGGAGAGCATGGGAGGACAAGAAGAAAGCCATCTTCTTACATCATATTATATATCAAAAGAAAAGGCTTTAAATGAAATTTAATATGGTGTATCTAGTTTCCTTGAAAGAACCTCTTGCTCAAAGGTTTCAACCATAAAAATTCACCTTTTAGAAAACAAAAACCATAAAAAAAGAGGAGAGTGGGAAAGGGATTACAAGAGCATCATAAGCAAATTTTACACATTTGATTACCTTAGGTGCCATCTTCTTCCCTTGGTTTTTCCTCCATCTCCCTCCATGTTTTGGCTCTAGTTCATATCAGAAATAGGTTGGTTATGGAGTTTTCTTGAAGGTGGTGTGCTCATAAGAAGAGAGAAGAGCCATTTTATAACATTTCCAGTATTCCTGTTTTACCCTTCCACTTCCATCCCTCCATTTGAGCTCATTTCAACTCTTTTTTGAAATTTTTTTTCCAACACAAAATTTAGGTATCTTAGTTTATTAAAAATATTTATTTCAAATTTATAAAGTTCAGAACAATTCCAAATGATTTGGCTAAAGTTTATATCAACCGATGACCTAAATCGTATACTAGAAGGGTTTTAACTATTTTGTCGATTTCTATGATTTTCTGGGCATCTAAGAACTCTAGTGAGCTTACTTTTACGATTTAAAACTTTTTCCTTTAAGTTTTTCAAAAGTTGCCCAAAATTACAATTTTGTTATTGTATTTTTAGTTTATTCTATTTAGCTATTTTGGCTCCAATTTCAAGCTATTATCAGTTTCCCAACCTCATTTCTAGATGTTCTATCTAACATTCAAACTTCACATTGCCTCAATTCATTTTGCTTTGAGGCCTTCTCTCATTAACTATATAATTCAATTTTTACTTTCTCTTAATTTGTACTATCTTTTTCTAGATTTGTGACTCTACTTAAATAATTTATTTCACTTTTTAAAAACTATTTTAAATTTCCAAATCATAGGATATTACATGGTATAATACTTATGAAGATGATTTTTTCAAGTAACAACACTTTCAAGGATAGATCATCTAGGTCTCTTTAAGTCCTATTATTAATCTATACTATATATTTAAAAAAGTATTAGATAAGATATAGAGTGAACTCTATAGTTGTTAACAAGGGTAACAACTTGTATGTACTTCATTCAATTGAAATGTGATAAAAGGTGCAAAAGCGAGATGTGACAAACAGCATAATAGCATACAAGATTTGTAAAATAAGTAAAATGCAGTGGTACTGAATTATTAAATAAGTCTAATGCCACTAAGAAATGAAATAAATAACGTTATTATAACCAAACTAGACTTGACTAGCTGGTTTTACCTTTTGGACCAAGAATCGGACCTTGGTCTGGTCCAGATGACCCTTCAAATCGTTGCTCTTCAAAACCAGCCAATTTTGGTCAAGAATTAAGTTTGATTGGTTGGTTTTGGGCTAGAATTTGTGCTTATAGACCGATCCTCCTAAAAAATCCTCCACATTCAGCTATTAGATTCGAACTCGCATGCAATTACTTCCAAAAGAGTCATACGCTATTCAGTCTGCAATGGATCTTCAACTTGTATATGCAAATTTTTATATAAATAGAGAACTTAATGGGTTGTTAGGTTTTTTTTTTTTAAATAATAGCTACCTTTAGTGTCAAACCCACATTCCCTTATTTCCAAAACATACATGTGCCATTTATACTACAATGTATGATTAGTTCTTATTTATTAATTTTTATATAAATGGATTATTTAATGGGTTGTTGGACTTTTTTACAAAAATGGCTCTATGCAATAAGGAACTAGTGATCTAAAGTAAAAGTTTCTACATCTTAATCGCTACACCACCTTACTCCCTTTATTAAAATTATGCATAATATTATAGAAATATAACTATAATATTTCCTTTAAAATTTATAACATTTAACATAAGCATTTATCAACTATTATTATTTTGTACACTATATTCAAAATTTAAAGAACCAATTACATTGTATTATACAAATCTTTTTAAAAAATAATAACAATAAATTAATATATTGAATAGTTAATTCTTATAATATTTTGGTTTCAATACTTATTTTAACACATTAATATTTAATTATTATATTTATTAATATTTAATTATTATATTTATTAATAAATAAATTATTTTAAGCTCAATTTTTAAAATTAAAAAGTCAATTGAATTTAAATATTATGTTATATTTGATTTATTTTTATATATAATCAATAATAAATGTTTTAAATTTTATTAATATTTGTTTATTATTATTTATTATACCAAAATTTTAATACATATATATATTTTAATTATTACTGGTTTAACTACAGTATGACTACCGTTAAACTAATAAACCATGAACTAGTGTTTTGATTGATTTAATAACCAGTTTGGTTTTAAAAACATTGAAAATAAGTAAAGCGCAATGGTATTAAAATGTAGAATAAGTAAGTGCAATAGCATTGTAAATATTAATATGATATATCCTCTCACACTATATTTATCTAATAAGTTTTTATTTGTTTGTCTTTAAAATTTGTATTTTTTATAGTTGGTTATTACTTGATGAAAGTATTTATTTATTTTTGAATATTATGAATTGATTTTTTTTATTAATGTTACTCAATTGTGAAAAATTTAAGTGCGCTTATTTTCTCTTTCACACACCTTATTATTTATACAATTACTAAGTCAATGGTAAACTAATCCCACTCATTATATCAATTTTTTTTTAATATCAACAAGTAGTCATATAAAGTGTTTTGAGACTAGCATACCTCTCAAATATATTAGGCAAGTTCCTTACCTAGTGTTTTGGTGATGTAGAACTTGATGACATCGTGGCTACTAGGTGTTTAGTAAGACATTGTGGCTACTAGGTGTTTAATACGATAATATATTAGGTGCTTACTTTATCTTTCTTTTTTATTTGGAAAAAGTGTTAATTATTAGATTGAGATTATTTGTACATATTGTGAAGTATGTGTACTACACTACAAGGGAGGTTTGTCAAATTCTAGACAACCCTAAGTAACTTTGTAAAATAAATTATGTATTTTGAAAGTGTACTATAAATATTGAAATTTTCTTAGTCTTATCATGTTCAAATAAGGGTGTTTCTTTAGACTTGATTGGTTAAATTAACTTTGGATTGGTTTAATCTATGTGTCGATTACAGTTAGAAATTTGGGTCATGACATCATTGAAGAAAATGATTGATACACTAATATCTTTGGGAATAAAATGTTCAGATTTCATAGGTAATAAATACACAAGGATAATTAGAATTAGAAAATTTTAATAGTCCAACAGTTTCTTTTTTTTTCTCTTTTTAATTAATTTAATAATAGAATTATTTATTATTAGAGATATACCAACTAACACAACAATGTCATTAGCTTCCTGGATAGAGTAGCCCTGAGAGTGGTTGGTTTTGTCAGGATCAAAGTTTGTATGCCCTCTTGGTAGCAATGTACAAGTTTACTTTGCCTGGCCTTATATGCACAAATATAGTAGGCATTGAAATATGGACATTTGTTCTTTTATAGGGATGGGAGGGGGACATGTGAGTTTTGTACTGATGGTAAATGAAAGTGTTATTGTTTATAAATATCAGAGGATTTCTGAACTGTAAAGAATAAAAGAGAAGGAATACTTTTGAAGTGTAGTCAGTGAATACTGACCTACATAAAGCCTTGTATTTATAGAGACTTGATACAAGACATTAAACTACAATAACCATAGAGATATTACGGCCCTACATACAGCAAGCATACAGTTAGCATATAGCTTATGTAAAGCTAGCATTCACATTGCACATTAACTTCATACTAGCTCCAACATGAACGAATTTTGGTGCAGATAAAGCTTTATCCTTAATGGTCATCTCAATAATTAAAATTTGACTACTTTGTCCACATGGCTGTAGTGGTGGCTGTTGTTATTTAAATTTCAATGTGTTGTAACATTGAGGTCTTATTTTGATGAGAATTTGCCCGCTGACTACAGTTAAACCTATCATTTCATTATTCCTCTTTACGACAAGTTTTATGTTGAGCTGATATGGTTAGGATTTATGCCTTAGGCATTATCCTTCTAGCGTGACCACAACAATGTCAATCGCATCATCACCTAGTCGAACTAGTTTAGGTTATTGTTACCATTATTCATAATTTACCACAGGAAATCTTTTTGCATCAACTTTTATCTTGAGCTTTTCTTCCATCCATATGCTTGCCAACATGTTCTTTCATAATTTGAATCTAAAGAAGCGGTTCTGCAAATTAGCTAATGCTATATGATTAAATACATAAATGATATGAGTAGTAACAGACAGTGGTATGACATAAGCATAAACAATGTTCCTCTCAATTTCGTTCTGGTACATTTATAATGCATAAATCTATATGAAGTAATTTTTCTCTCAGCTGAAATGCACATGGGTTTTGATCCCCATTAATTTTCTCTCACGTAGAATCTAGTAATGAAAATTTGTATTAAGTATTGCCTAAGTTGCAAGGTATCTAAGGAAATTGGATTTAATTTGTAGCGTACATGTTCATCGGGCCCTCTGAGAGCCTAGATTCGCTCATGTTTGGATGGCCATGTTGCCTCATGTTTCTTTAACAAAGGATGCATTCCTAAAAAAAAAAAACATATACTGAAAAATGAAAAAAAAAAAAGATAAGTTTTGTGACTAACATGAGCAACATGAGCAACTTTGAACATGAGCGGATCCATTTCTGCCTTCTGATTGCTTTTTTACTGGGTGTATGTCCTTTTTTTGGTAGGAAAAATTTATGGGGTTTTAGTGCAGATGAAGCTGGTTATTCCTTGAGGACATGGGAATATGGGAACAGATATCCATTGATTTTTGTAGGTCCTCTTTAAAAATTAACTGAAGTTATATTGGCGGGCATTATTGCTTTTTTTTTTTTTTGTATCATTCAAATCTTGTATATTACCACTTTTTAAAAAGGATTTCCCCAAAAGCAGAGGGAACGAATTGTCTGAAGTGGGAGAGGGTAAAGTGCCTTTGAAGTGGTATTAAAATGATGCGTTTCAATTTATTGACCAAACACCACAACGCCACGTACGCTTCAGAAGCCCAAAGGTAAAGCCACACACGTGTTGAGGTAGAAAATAGACAAAGCAGAAAATGGAAAACAACGCCATAGCCAGAAAATAGCGCTGTGTCCTTTGAGTTCGTCCGTTGATCCTCTTATCAACAGCTTCCTTGCCATAGCCACGCATAGCATTGCCAGTTTGAGGTTCGTCCATGGCTTCGCTGCTAAGGTTTGTCTGCACTGTTCACACATTCTTTATTGTCCTTTTGAGGTTCGTCTTTAATGCTATGGCTTCAATGCTTCTTGATTTTGGTTTTCTGTTCACAAATTAAGGGTGCCCAAAGTTATTTATGATACCCATTTGCTTTGTGGACATTGTAATTCGACACGCTGATCCACTTAACTCTGGTTCTTCATCTTGTGGTTTTTTGATCCCAAATGCTATACTGAAAATTTCTTAGAGTCCATGATGCTATGATTCGTCTGAAGGCATGAATTATTTTGTAATTAATAGAGCAAATTTATATGAATGTTTAACATGAATTATTTTGTATGAATGTTCAATATGTGTGGCTCTACATTATCCATTCCATTGCAGTTTTTTCCCATTAATGTGGCGATATATAACATGTCTGTTAATTGAAGTGCTGAGCTTTTGGATATTGGCGCTCTGGAAATTGACTCAGCTATTTACTTGTGAAAATACCACAAAATTTGCATTAGTTTTTTGGTTCTTTTTTAACAAGAAGTTTGCTTTTATATATGTATATATGGTGGAAGCAAGTACTCATGAGGGAAAGGGTTAGAAATTGCCCTGATGCTTTCTGCACACTAACATGAGCAACATGAGCAACTTTGAACATGAGCGGATCCATTTCCGCCTTCTGATTGCTTTTTTACTGGGTGTATGTCCTTTTTTTGGTAGGAAAAATTTATGGGGCTTTAGTGCAGATGAAGCTAGTTATTCCTTGAGGACATGGGAGTATGGGAACAGATATCCATTGATTTCTGCAGGTCCTCTTAAAAAATTAGCTGAAGTTATGTTAGCGAGCATTATTACTTTTTTTTTTTGTCATTCAAATCTTGTATATTACCACTTTTTTAAAAAGGGTTTCCCTAAAAGCGGATCGGTCTCAATTGCGAAAGCGTCAATTGCACCTCAATTGCATGCATCTTCACCATCCACGTTATCCAATGGTGGATAGATGGACACGTTTCTCACCTTTTCAAAACGCACATCCCAAACAAGAGCACACCGCGGGGGGGTGTTGCCGGATTTGGGGATTTAGCTGCTTTAACTGAGTGTTTTGGGTTGGAATTATTATTATTATTATTATTATTATTATTATTATTATTATTATTATTATTATTATTGTATTTAATATTTGAGATTAGGTAGAGAAAAAAAATTTAGATCCCATAAGGTTCTTTGATAATAAAATAAAATGTATATAACCTAATATTATATGATGGATTTTTTAAAAAAGTATTTTATATTTAAATTATATATATTTATTACACAACTTAATAATAAGGGGGAAAAAACTTATATGTAATTCTTTCTATATTTATTATCAAGTATTTTTTAATTAAAATACAATAAATATTTGAATTTTGATTATATACATGTTATATAATTATTGAAAACTATATATTTATCATATTTTAATTAGAAAATCTAATAATAAGAATATAAAAAATTACATCTAAGCCTAGTTCTAATAATAAAGTTACAAAATATTATATTAAGTTAAAAAAATTATAATTCATGATGTTAAATTAAAAATATTTATATTGAAAGATATTAAAATTTGAAATTATTTTAAAAACTACATAATTATCAATATCATGTACACAAGAGTATCGGTGTCAAACCGTCATTATGATGTTGGTGAGTTCTTGGTCCTCAGATCATTAATGGAAAGATGGAAGAGACCATGCATTTTGGTGGAAACAGTAAAGTTAGTCCATCTGGAGTTTTAGCTTCCGCAGTCTCTATGTCGATCACAATTCTGTCCGGCTGATTAATGCAAAATTGAAATTCACTGCTTTATGTAGATTTGGTTTTTGTGCAATTTACAACCCTAATCATTTTCTGTTGCTGTAGTCATAACAATGATTATGTGAAAAGAAAGAAAGAAACAAAATAATTAGCTATAAAATAATATAGATATTTATTTATCTGTATTTTCTTATGAGTTGACAATCATGTCACGACAAACTTCAAATCGGGACATTGGGCTTTTAGCAATTTGGCAGCACCTTGAAAAAACATGATCATTTGCCAGCTTACAGTGTTAAATGTATTTTATCAACAATTTTGATATTTGGAATTTATAGTTGTCTTAATATTTATTTTATTTCAACTATGATTATGCGATGAAAAGCTTGCTCAATTAAAAGGAAAAATAAATGTCTAAAAAAAATCTAAAAAATAAAATAGATCCATTTTAAAAAAATCCTGCTCCCGACTCATACTAAATCAACTTTTTATAATTAATTAATCTCTCCATATTTGTTTAGTTATTGTTGTGATAATCTCTCCATATTTGTTTAGTAATTGTTGTTTCTGCTCAAAATTGCTTCTTACCTTCGCAGAATCCATGCTCGGCACTTGCTGAAGCTTCCTTGGTTTCTTCTTCTGCTTCATGATCTTCCTGGGCGAAGGACTAACGGCACGTGAAGCTACCTCTCTTTATTGCATTCCATTCAAGTTCTGGTCTCTATCATGATCATTATTACCCAATTCAATCACCCAGGAAAAAAAAAAAAAAAACTTCATCCCCACCGACGAGATTTTTACCATACGGGTGTCGATCTTGTAGAAAGGGTCTCCAATTAAGAATCTGTTCGATTTAAAATCTGCTTGTTAAATAAATGCTTGTTCTGCCAAGTGGGGCAATTGGCGTTGTTCTGAAGCCAAACGTCGATGCAATCTTTGTGCGACACATGGCTGCAATTCGGTATAATTCTCAACGTCTTCTCGCGAAACTCGTCCAAGCAAACAGAGCATTCACTGAAGCTTCGTTCTCCAGATTATCTGTTTTCCTCTGCTTTGTATTGAATCACTGGGATTACTCGAATCACCGCCTCTGTCGAATCCTCGAGGTTCTGTGCCCGCCGGCGAGTATGTCACCAGCGGCTCTTCTCGCCGCCGGGATAGAGAGAAGCGTCATAGGAGATCTATACGGTTCCAATTGAGGCAGCATGTGATGACAAAGATAGAGTAGCTAACGAGCAAGAAAGCTGTGGCATTCTCAGGGTGTTCATCGGTTATGGTTTGCTCTAATTTCATTTAATTGGATTGGGTTAAATCGGGTTAAAAATATAAATAACACAGTGAAAAATGACTCTTAACTAGAATTCATTTCAAAGAATTATATATTAAAATCAAAAGCTAGAAGAGGGGCATATAAGTAAGTAAACTAATGTGGTGAGGTCCATTTTACTTTAAAAATATTAAAATTCACTGGTCATTTGCATTTTTATTATTTGTGAAAGTTTAAGAGAGCATATTGTGCATTTTAAATTTTATATACTAATTTACTTAAAAAAAATTATAATTATAATTGAGCTAAGAGAATAAAGTGTAATTCATATTATAACCAAAGATAAATTAGTACGGTGTGTTAAAATTTTCAAATTTCAATAAAAATATGAAAGTTGAGTCCAACCAAACAACGAAAAAAGGCCATTAGAATATATATTACAATATACGTTGTCCTTTTAAGAACCATATGATCATTCCAGATGATACCTGACATTAGATTCCTTGTCGTGTAAGGGTGTCGCTCATAAAGATGCTACTTGACTGAAAAATGCAGGGATACTCTTAAACAATTATTGCTTACCATTATTATGGAAGATAAAAGAGAAAATTGTTGAACAGAAAGGAAGAAAATGTTAAACGGAGGGAAGAGTTAGTAGGATTGCTGTATTGATTATAATTGGCATGCGAGTTATTTAAGGTTTCAGGGGCCGAAGGGAAAATCAAAGTAATACTTCGGCCAAGTCACCGAACCAGTGACACTGGAACAATCACGTGTGGATTACTGGCAGACCAATCCTGTGATGACATGTGACATTAGTAACCATTGGGCAAAATTTTATAGGATAGGATCAAACAAAGAAAAAGAATATTGTAAAATAATATTTAAATAAATATAAATATTTAAAAATATAAAAATTAAGAGATATTTATATATAATAACGAATCTAAATGAAATAAATTAGATGAAATCTAATAAATAATATAAATATTTATTATGAAATATTAAAATTTTAATTTAGACAAAAATAAAAATAAAAATTATTTTTTTATCATTTCGATGCCAAACCATCTGATTTTTGACTAATTTAATTATTTTTTTATTCAACTAACTTTTAGGATTAACTGAATTGGAATAATGACTTATTTATCAATTTTTTAGTATGATTAGTCCATTCAATCTTTTTTTTCAACTATATTTATGATAGATAATAACTTTAAATAATATAAAAAAATTCCACTTCATGGAAATATTTATAAATGTGTGTTTGCTTTTAGAAAACAATTTTTTTAAATTTCATTCCTTAAAAATAGGTTTCATTTTTAATTTTTTTAATTTTGAAATATTTTTCATTTTTTCAAATGTTTTGTTGCTTTTTTTATTCCACAGTGATTATGATTTTAGAAAGTAATGGATAGTTTCTTACCTACAAAAAGCAATATTATCATTTCTTTTGTTAATCCATCAATTGCAGAGCGTTTGTTCAAACCAAACAATGATTCGCATGTTTCACATAGTTCAAAGCCGCTTCCCCTGGCTTCATCAACTGGGGCTTCTTTGTTATAAGCAACCAAGTTTTCGAAAGAATTCTGGGTCACTACTGAGTTAGTACAAGAGGGATTTCCCATCTATTGTTTCAGCAAACGAACTACGCTATCAGCACTTGACGCATAACTTAAGGTTTTGGTTAGTTTAGCAGATGTGGAAGACAAGGAGCCAATATGAGAGGGGTTTGATTGAGATGAGCCAAAAGGCTTCTATGGTGACACAGCCTAGCTAAGAGGCTTTCCTAGCCATTTGGATATCAGTTTAGAGTCCTCTTTCCCACTGACCTCGAGACGATGGGTGCAAAACTGAAAACTCACCTCTCATTCTGTCTTCTTCAGGACCTCCTTGCAATATCTTTAACTTCATCAAACGAGCTCATCAATCGCACATTGGCTGGATTAAAGTGACAAGAAGAGAGGTGATGCTATAAAAGAAAGGGAAGGCCAACGTTTTTCATATAGTTCCAGGCCTAGTTGTTGGATGACTGACTGGGCTCAAGGTCTGAGAGTTTATATTTCAAATTAGTTAAATCATTCAATGATTCAGTTTTTATTGGTCTTTTACTAGTTTAGTCAATTTTTGTTTATTTTTTTAATTTTTAGTTTTATGGTCTAAATGAATTGGAACCAGAATTAGTTTATTAATTTTTTGGTTGAACTGGTTGTTTTGATCTGAATTATGGTTTAAATTTTTTATTTGAGAACTCGTGAACTTAATGATTTGGGGATAATTACAAAAAGAAACATTTTTTTTTTAATTTTATCCATTTTTAAGTAATAGATTTGATTTTGTTGTGGAGAGGAGATTCCTTTTCAAAATGTCAAGACGGTAGAGTCTTCAGACTTATATTTGATCATCTTATGTTATTTGCTGTAGGACCTAATACAACAACATAGCAAAATATCTTTAGATAAATAAACCAACTAACTTGTCAGTCACAATTCTCTTTGCTAGCCTTTTCTATATAATAGTTTCCCTCTCAGCAATTTATTCAGCCATCTCATAGTAATCTTTTCCATTCGGACATGCAAAGAAACAAAGTCAATTTTGATAGGGAGAATGGAAAATAAAAGGGTAATAGGGAGAAAAAAAGTAGAAGAGGAAGAAAAAGAGACCAGATCAATTCTATCATAAGCTTGATGAAATACCCATCGTTATACTTGTCTAATTAATTTAACTAATTGATCATTGGCTAATTCCTCAATTGTCTTGCCTATTCATTCATCTTATCACTAGCCTATTTTTGAAAAAGATGACCAATGCAACTGATCACTTAGAGGCATTTCATGAAATCATAAAAATGATTAAACCAAAGTCATTTCTAAAATAAGTTATGTGGCAATATCATTGTACTATTGAAGGTTTCTCATAAATATATATATATATTGGGTAAAAAAGGGGCAAAGTTTAAAAATAGAACAAAACAAAGCAAAATTTTAGATGCTTTAAGTCTTAGAGTAACATATTGAAAAATATTTTCCATGTTAAAGATCAAATGATATAGTTAATAATTCAAAAATAATTGATGCATATTTTTAAGACTACAATACATGCAATATTCGTAATTCAGAATTTAAAGAATAAAAAGTAAAAATTAAAACGCCTCTAATTACTAATTAGTTTCCTCCAACATCTCATAATCTTGACCCCCAAAAAAAAATCTCATAATAATATTATGTAAAAACTTATGTGAATGTCATATTGATCATGTGTTAATGACTTAATGAACATGCCGAATGCATTCTTAGAATAAAAATGCATAGACAAGGGCATGCAAAATATTGAGTAGATTTCGGCCAAAACGCAATTGATTAGTTTATGTACACTAAGAAAAAAAGAATTTAAAAACTATTTCAAACCAAGAAAAATGAAATAAGAGATATAGGCAAATACTTACATTTATTTCCATCTTTTATATTAACATTAATAATTATATATATATAATTTAAAATAATTGATTTAAAATAATAATAAATTTAAAAGAATAACAAGTGAAAAAAATAAATTATACTCTGATCTCCCTGATTTGTTATTACAATTAGAATATCTTCGAACTTTCTCAAGACTAATTTTTTTCTAGTCTGTCTTAATTCAAAGGTGCACTCCCTCATATTAATTTGAAGCATTTATAATATTATATATATATATATATATATATTAAAAATATTGCCCCTCAGAAAAATTAAACCCAAATTATTAAGAAGAGATATAATATAAGGTTCTCCTCCAAGTTGTCAATTTTTCTCCCTTAATTTTCAAAATATAATCTCTTTATGTGCTACATATTTATTACAGTGACATAATTCCGAAACATTATTTTATAGTGGTATATATAAGGAATTTTTCTTAAGTAGTAGGAAATTATTTATGTGCCACATTTACAAATTATAGTAGTATTTATTTTTAATAAAATTATCTATTTTATAAATTAGTATATAAACATTGATTTTATAAATTAAATAATTTATATATCCATGCTTATATGTTTAGATTATTTTCATCTATACATTTTTAAATTATTCTGTGAATTTGTTTAGTGTTTTTGGACCAAATTGTGCATTGATTTACCTTTTATAGAAAAGTGAGTTTTGAAAAATTAAGCGATAAATGTCAGTGTGCATAAAAATAAAATAAAATGTGCAACCCAAAAAACATGTGTGTGCAATATGCTATTTCTTGGCTACTTCTGTTATATTCATATTATATTAATTATTAATTATTTATCTTATATTTGTGACATAATAGGCTTTTTATTTTATTATTTAGATACTTTTGTATTTTTTATCATTTAAAATAAACTTTGTAATATAAAATTTATATAAATGAATTTTGTATTTATTTTCAAATGTAAATTCTATATTGTATTTCAAAATAAGATTCATACAAGTTGCAAAAAATAAAAATGATTTATGCAAATTATTATATATATATATATATATATATATAGACACACACATCTCGGCAGTTAAGATCGTTGTTAAAAATTAAGTCTTTTGGCATCAGTTGTTTCAATAATTGTCATACTGTTGTAACGTGTGTCTTCATGTTTCTTTAACAATCATTGTTACAGACGTTGATAGAGTATCAAGTCAGTTATGGAATTTTTTTATTGATGCTCGATTTTTTTCAGTTGTAAATTTAATGTTACTTGCCTATGTAAAAACCATATGTTATTATCTATACGATTACTTAATTACCTCACTAGCAAAAAAAATTATTTAATCATGGAAAATTTTTATTTAACCATTTACTTTTACTTAAAATTTTTCTTTTTATAGACATGCAAAAGAGAAAGCTTTCTTATCCTCCAAGACCCAAACTACTGTAAAGAATTCATTGAAACTATGGAATTCGAAGTACAGTAAAGTAGCTCCGGCTTGGGGAATTGAATGTTGCAATGTCTCTACTTGTAATATTTCTATATACTATTATAGAGATTTATAATTCTCCTATTTTACTAGATGAACCAGATTCACAAGAACCGACTAATTAGTTTTTCAATACAAAGTGAAGCATTTATGTCTTAGATTATTAGCTCATTCTATTTTGGTTTGGTAGTTGGACATAGAAGTTCTTTTCTTGTGTAAACATTCATATTTAGCATTTAAGTTTGAGTTATGTGTTTTTAACACAAATAAATTATTTTGTATTATTTTAGTAGTGCTATTTTGTATTCATAAATAGCAGTTCTGCCAGTGTAGAGTGGGTATATATTTTGAACTGTCAGATTTCTTATTGTCATTTTCTTATAGGTCTCTGTAAAATTTCGGTGTATTTGTTGTTGAATTAATAATGAGTTGTTTGATAACATTTTGTCTGGAGCCAAAGGCCCTTGACTAGCAAGATCCTGTAGGTATTTCACTTCGTTCTATTATCATATTTTGTTA
Organism: Erythrophleum ivorense; assembly: GCA_026724425.1. Lineage (NCBI taxonomy): Eukaryota > Viridiplantae > Streptophyta > Magnoliopsida > Fabales > Fabaceae > Erythrophleum > Erythrophleum ivorense. Next base: position 603,242 of record JAIUCV010000367.1, on the reverse strand, counting down.
AATTCTACTATATATACTTTATTCACTACATATCAAGTGACTCAGATTTCATATATTCCTTGATTTTCTTCCTTCTTGCAATGCATTGTGCTTTTCAGTCTAAACTTAACAGTTCACACCACAAATTCTTCAATGTCCGTATCCATTTGTTCCCATAAGTTATCTCAATAGGTTGGTTAGGTTCTTAAGCACATGTAAGTTTAGCTTGTTCGGCTGATGTATGTAAATAATATGTCTATGCATTGTGGTTTATTCTTCGATATATACATACATACATACATATATATATATATATATATATATATGATCAGCGTAAGACACTGTTTGGTTAAGCTGGAAGATATGGCATAGTATTCAACTTCTTTCGCTAAACATGAAAACAGACGTTTGACTGTGAGGTTATTCAATCCTGCACAATAAAGAGAGTACTTACCGTAGGTAGTTGATTTTTAAGTATAATAGTAGCTACTTCAGACGATTGAGGATATATTGAATTATTTTAAGGGATAATACGCAGAAGTTTCTTTTTTTTTTAATTTTGGCAAATTTCTTGCTTCCTCTGTAATAGCATAATAGCATCTTAGTGATAGATACTTGTGATTCTTTTTCTACAAATTTTCCTGATATATCTCCAGTGCCTTCCACACACTCTGTGCAAGTGAGACGATAACCTATGAAGCCCATTGTTGATGAAAAGAGACCTCTTTTTAATTAGATAATGATAAAGCTAATGAGATGATATTCTGGAAGGATGGACGCGTGCCTAAAGGCAGTGGGATGATATTTTGAATCATCATAAAGCAGTTATGTACTAAAAGAAAAAGTGGTTATTTTGACGTCCTTCAATTGCTTAATAGAGTCATAATATCCAAATCTCAAGGGGTAGTTGAATTTGCAATCACTCATCCTTTAGTTAAGGAGTCTGTACAATGTCGCGGTTTTGAGTCCTGGGAAGGTTCCTCGGATTAGCACCATATGGCCTTGTTGTGCAGAAAATGATTAGCCTTTGCTTTAAATCCTGAAACATACTGTGTTTAAAAAGGTTGCCCTGCAAAATCAATGACAATTGATTATAAGTTTTTTTATTTTCATTTTATTAGGGGCAAATGTGTTATTTAACCAATCTATTTTATATTTTTATATTATTTTTATGCAACCAAACAATTATAAATAAAAATATTCTATTTCGTTGTTATATAATATTAAACATTACTAATGTGATCTCATCCCACTTAATATTTCTTTTACAATTACATTACTCACAATTTTCTAAACCGCCGCTACTTTTTCACATCTAGCTAGGTTGATATCAGTATTCATTAGCTAAGTACTTCTTTAATTTTATATTCAAGTTTCCGTATAATAATATTTTTAAATAGACATCAATATATATTTATCATCATCCAAAAGGGCAAAGAGTATCGGCTTTTAATTATGTTTTGATTTCGATGAGTCGGACTTGTGCACGTACTAAAGCAAAACAGGGAAAATCAACTCAAGAAAAACATAGGCAGTCAAAAAAAAAAAAACTCTAGAAACACAGTTTTGACTTCACGCACCCGAAGCTGAAGGTTTAGACTGACAACATGCGTAGGTCGTCCTTTGGTTTCTGACATTCTTCGGTGAAATGAAAGCCCATATTGGATTTTTATTTTATTAAAATGATGATTTATTAAAAAAATATTCCTTTTTAAATTAAAAAAATTATAATTATAATTAAAAATACTCAACCTCTCAAAAAATTAAACTTTTCCTCAATCTCTTACATAATAGTTGGCATGCTTAATATATAACTGAACTCTTATGATTTTATCCCATTCAAAATTGAAATAATTATATTCAACAATTATTTAGGTTTACAATTATGTTTTCTTTATATATGCAACAGTTTTTTGTAACTGCCGGTTGAATTATTATATTATTTTCAAAAAAATATTGATACGATCTTTTTTTTTTTCTGGGTATAAGATACGGCCTATGTAATTCCTATTTAGTTACAATCATTACACAGCATGTGAGTTGCGGCATGCTTTTTTTTCTTTACTTTTTAAAGTAATATAATAGTCAAATTTAAAGAACAATTACAGTCGGTAGTCAAATGTACTAACGAATTAAAATTAATAGAAATTAATACAAATTAATTACAACTAAACTAAATCAAGAGACATTGTTGAAATATATATTGAGACCATTCTTCTCTCGGTTCATTTATCTAAGTATTAAAATATTTTTTGCAATATGTATCTAGAAAGTATTGCAAAATGAAATAATAATAATTTGAAATTAGATAATTAGAATTTGGTCAAATTTTAAAAATATTTTTTAAAGCAAGTTTTATATTAAAAGAAAATTGATAGCATAATGGCTTAAAAATAAATATTTTTTTAGGTTTAAACTCTCTTTTTAGAACTAATAATAACAAATTACATAATAATATTATCAAATACAACTAGTAAGTTACTCGTAACTAATACCATCATATAATTAAATTTTAATATACAAAAAATATAAAGGCAAGGAAAATCATCCCATCACTTAAAGGAACTGAATTACATACCGTGTTTAAGGTCATAGACTTTCTGCATGTTATCATATTTTTCATGAATTTCATCATATAGTATCCATAGTCTGTGTTATTTGGTTATTTTGGACACTATGAAAATCTAATAAAAAACATATTAAAGTTAGAAAATAATGTGTTTAATAATTGCCTGAACATTGATAAATACCTTTACTTTGTTCCGTTTGTATAATGTGGCAAGTGTTTTTTATTTCAGCACCTTAAGCTCGCAATTTTGGTGGAATATGACCATGACTCTATCAAGAAAATGGAAAAAAAAAAAACTTAATATAAGAAATTATTTTAAAATTAAAACACACAAATATATAAAAATACGTAGAAAATAAATGCATATACTTACTGATTAAATAATTCCTGTATTTGCTCACAGCTTATTAGATCGCCATTTAAAGGATCAATGTAATATATCTGCGGAGTACATGCATTGATGATGATTAATAGCCAATGTCTCTTAAGATAAATAACTAGTGTTAGCAAATTCTAATTAAACAGTTAACATTCAAATTACATATAATTGAAAAGTTTAGCACTAAGTGACTCATTCTTGCATATAAGGGGCTAAAAATAACACCTCATTCTTGGCTCTTGCAACGAATAGATTCGTTACTTGTTGTGATTGACTTGTAAGCTGGTTATATGACATCTGCGGAGTAAAAGCAGC